>JAEIIH010014295.1:0-23031 GCA_018904745.1 Drosophila orosa
AAATTTTGCTTAGTTTTTTTTTTCTTTGCTTTTTCTCTTTTTAATACATATACATAATTAATTAATATATATTTTTGTTTTTTCGTTTTGTTTTTCTTCTTCATTTTAGTAGCTGATAATTAAGAATTGAGAAAGAGTTGGTTGCTGTGTGTGTGTGTGTGATTCTGGAGGGGGGGGGGGCTGCTGTTCAATTTTGGTTCTTATGCGTTGTTCTTTTTCTTTTTTTTTATTATTTAATACACTCGAACAAATTACAAAAACAAAAGACACACATCGTCTTACTTAAAAGCTGTTGCGTTGTGTATGTAACATGGTAACAATGGTTGATTTTGTTGTGTGCTTGTTGCTTGTCGTTGTAAATGTGGGCGGTGAGTGTGTGTGTTTTTAGCTAAATACAAACAATTTGCAAATTGTATTTTTTTTTTGGAATAACAAAAGAAAAAAAAAATGATTCAACGCTAGTCGAGGAAAGGTGTTGTTGGTTGTTGGTGTAGCAGTTGGTGTTGTTGTTGATATTGTAGCAGTTGTTGGTGTTGTTGGTGTTTCCTTGAAGACGGTTTCTTAAAGTCCCAGCTCAGCAGGCGACCCAAGGTCCATCGGTTGTTGTAGTAATTGTTGTACTGCTTTTAGGTTGTTGCAAGTTGCTTGATGGATGGATGGATGAATGTTGTTATATTGCTGCCGCTTCTCAACAACAATTGCCGCCGCAGCCGTCGTAATGGTTATTTGCACTTTGCGCTAACGCTGTTACGCGTCTGGTTCAAGATGTACAAAGGTGCTGCATGTTGCATGTTGCTGCTGCTGCTACTTGTTGCTTCTGCTGCAGCTGCAGCATGTGGCTCCTTCTGGCTGCACTTGGATGGTGGCATTGTTTGCTGCTTGACTTTTAGCTTAACCTTGTTGGTGAACATTGAAATGACTGCCTCTATTGTTGTTCTAGGTTGTTGTTGCTGCTTGCAGTTTTGCGGGGTATTTGGTTATCGTTTCTCTGTACTATTGTTGCCTTTTTTTGTTTACATTATAATTACAATTACAGTTTATATCGATTCATATAGTATTATTACTCTCTGTGTGTGTGTGTGGTGTTTCTTTGCTCTTTTTCTTCTTCTTTTGTTGGTTGTTGTGGGTTGTTTATAGCGTAGCATATATATATACTCTTATTATGTGTAGGTTGGTTATTATCATTCTACGGCTACTGTTTACTGTTACTGGCACAATATCGATCGCAATTCAAATCTTTTGAATCTTCTCGCCAACGACAACCGGATTGTTTCGCCGAATCTCCTGTGCGCCATGCTCTCTATAATCGAATGTGCAGTTATGTTTATCAGAATAACGATGCACGGCACAGTACAGACCGCCGCAGCGACACTGGAAACCTATTAAATGAGAAATAGATCATTAGTAATTATTAAAGTAGGGAAAAGTATATCAAATAATACTCACCGGTCAGGCCAACCTTCTTGCGGCACTCGCCACATCGGTTCTTCTTCTTTTTGGCATCCTTGTCGTCTTCCTTGTCCTTGTCATCCTCCTCGTTGGCCGAGGCGGCTGCTTGTGTGGAAGTATTTGGACCAGTCGCCGATGTGATGGCTTCGCTATTGACTTTGGCAGCAGCGGCGGCTTCATCGGTGATTTTCTGTTAGAGGAAAAAAGAAAGAAAACAATGTTAATTACATGATAAAAATGCATGAAAACATCTTAGAACTAGAACAGCATCTTTATCATCATACACACAGCTACGTTCAGCTCTTTAGGAGAGCTTTTTTAAGGGGAAATCTAACTTATGTTACTTATAAATATTAAACTAAGCTCTATAATTAATTTCTAAGCTTCTAGGCATCCCCAACAACTGTCATTTCCTACTTATTCCCTTATTATTAAGATTCTTTCCCACTTTACACTCTCCTCCTCGTCGTCGTCGTTGCATTGCATTGAAAAAGCCTTGAAAACTGTTTTTCTTTCGTATTATTATTCTCTTTTTTTTTATTATTTGTAAAAGCAAATGCATTTGCATGTGATTTCGACTGTGTTCGTCTAGTGTTCCCGCCGTTTCGAATGCTGAGAGTGGTGTGTGTGTCTCTTTTTGGCGGTTGCCTCGTGGTTGCGCCTGGGCGCCCCGCCAAAAATTCCTATCGAATCGGCTGAGTTGGAATCTATTTGGGACTCGCCCCTAGCGGTTGACAGGACGGACAAGAGTGTCTTAACGATGAGCTAGATGATGATTACCCGCTTCTTTGCCACACGAGTTGTTGATGACAGCGGCGGTCTTTCCCAAGCCACTTCGTCGCCCTCATCGGGTGAGGATCGACGGACACGCTTCTTCATCTGATGCGGCTGCTGCTGCTGCTGCTGCTGCTGCGGAGGCACCGGCGGCAGCGGCGGCTGCGGCTGTTGATTCTCCCCAGAATTCTCCGACTGCTCGTCGTCGCCCTCAAGCTTTTCCATTTCCTCGGCGACCATTGACAGGCTGTGGTGGTGTTCGTCGCTTCAGACCAGCTGCCGATATTGTTTTCTTGCTCGTCGCTAATCCCGCACTGCTTCCCGGCGCCGCCGCCGCTGCGGAATGGGAAGTAGCTCCCAGCAAAGTTGGTTTGCTGCCGCCGCCAGTCTTGCTGCTAATCACTTTTGTACTGGTCTTGAGGACACTTTTCCTAATCCGACTGCCACTGCCACTGCCTGTTTTTCCCACTGTTCCTACACCTCCTGTTGTGGCCTTCTTCTCCTCCGGCAGCGACACTACAGCTGGCCTGGATCTCTTGGCCTTCCGTTGATGGGCCGCTGCTGCAAGAGCAGATTTCCCTGTAGCCGGCGAAGACTTGCCCACAACGTTGAGGCGTAGAATACGGGGTGCTGGTGGTGGTGCTTTCAGCGTTTCCACATCAACGATGGTCCCGAGTTTGGTAGTTTCCTGGTTGTTGCTTGTATTGATTATGCCACTGGTCTTTGGTGTTATGCCACTGCCACCGTTGCCACCTTCCCGACGCGATCGTAATAGTTTCAGCTTCTTGACCCGCTTCTTTAGCTGCAGCTCCCCAATTCGGGCTGACTTCTTGGTGGTGGTGGTGGTGCCGCCGATGGTGATGGTGTTGGTGTCCGGCTGTTGTGCGCTCAGATTGGATGAAAACTTGACGCGTCGCTTGGTCTGGTTACCAGAATCCACCGCCTTTCCCCCGCTCAACGTGCGTTTGGTTAGGGAACTCTTCTGGGGAACTACTATCGTCTGAAGAGGAATGGTAGCTGGTGCTATTGCGACGGCAGCAGGAGTTGGCCCGGCACCAGGAGTCTTGGCAGCAAGTCCAACGGTGGCTGTAGAGGCGACTTGCAGACCAGTGGGGTGGGCTGTGGATCGGCGGTGGGGGCGTGGCGGCGGTACGGGCGGCTGGCGTAGAGCTGTTCTTTGTGCTGCAGCATGGCATCAAAGTGGAGGAGAGAGGTATAGGTGGGAAATGAGGTTAGTGCGTCTGGGCGACGCCGGTAGAGCCAGTAAGAGGAGCAAACAGTAGTAGTAGTACCCTTTGGGTCCGCCGCAAGCAGACTCTGACTATGGAACAGGCCCCCCCGCCGACTTGGCGAGCCGGCCAGCCTTCCGCCCAGATTGGTGAGTGCACCGGCAGTGGTTCGCTTGGCTGCTGCTGCACTACTACTGCCGATCACCGGACGTCTGCGCGTAAGGCGGCTCGCTGCCACTAGGGTGTCGGCGGACCCAGAATTCAATTTGGATGCAGAGACAGGAGTGCGGCGTTTGGTCGAAGAAACGCCAGGACCCGATCTCTTTTGAGGAGGCGAGGCACCAAAAAGAACCATCTCGACACGATTTAAATGTTTTAAAATTTCGAATAAAGAGCCGAAATCACAAATAATTTGGAGTCCGAGCCGAATAGAATGTTCAACTAAAATCGAACGGGAGGTGCCACACAAATGACACTAAAAGGAAAGGAAAGGTTGTGCAAATCGGGGGTTTTACAGGTGACACTCGGCTCTACTTGGAGGAATATTCAACAAAATGAATCAAAATTCATCGGAAAAAGCAGCCTTAAACTCTAGAACCTCCTTCCTCCTCCTCCTCCACTTATGTGCCGCCGCAATGTTCCGTGTTTCGTGTTTTTCGTGGAGACTTTACCTTATTTAAAGTTGCAACAGCGTTTGGGGTTCACCACATCAGTGGCTTATACACACACATCAACATTAACACAAAGGACACACAGAGAGAACATTAAACTAAATTTAAAAGTGCAGGCAACTCTCCTCCTTGGTTATCCCCGACTTTTCACGCAAAACAACAAAAAAAAACAAAGAAAAATGTTGAAAATATTTTCACTTAAGATAACACTGAATTTATGTCCAAAAAACAACAGAATTTGTGAGTGACTATACGAGTGCGACGTACACAATACATAAACGAAGGGGGCATTAAATGCCAGGCCAAGCTGATTATCAAGAAAGTTGTAGAAAGAGTTTATTTATTTATATAAAAAGCCAACCAGTTGATGTAAAACAAATTGCTAACTTGGGAGAGTATTTATTATGATTTGTTATGATTTTTGGTCAGTAATTCCTGCCAGACCCTTGCCTTGCCTTCTTAATCCTAACTTGACTTTTTCTACTCTTATAAACTATCACCAAAAGTTCCTTAAGCTATAATTCCTTATATCCTGCAAGATCTTCACACTTTACTCACCTCTTTAACATCGTTGTGTGGCTGTTGTAAACTGGTGACTGTGGGCTGTGCGGTGTTGGTGATTGCAATGGCCGGACTGAATGTGGGGCTAGGTTGTGGGCTTGGAACGGAGACAGGTGTGCTGCTCACAGGTGGCTGTTGCTTTTTTCTAAGCGAGTCCTGTTGTTGTTGTGTGGGGGAAATTACAATTAATATAGAGGGACTCTGCTGGCGAGTGTGTTTTAATTTAGAAGACATACCTTATAGCATACGGAGCAGAGACCATCTGTGGCTGGGTTACCATAGAAGCCGCAACCGGAGCGGCACATGGGTTGCATTGGATTGGATTCACGTTCCATGGCTTGGCTTAGAGCGGATTGGTTGTTTCCCCTCCTGATTTTACTTTCGCCCAGCGAAGTTTCCTCGGCTTCTCTTCCTGCTGTCTGTGTGTGGCAGCGGCACCGGCGGCTCCTTTCCTTCCTGCTTGCTGTCAGTCGTGGAAGCGTGCAATTTCAAATTGGCAACGTACTAGCAACTTGCAACGTTTTATTGGTATTTTCTTTTTTTTTTCCTGCTGATTTGCGGCGCTTAGTTTAACTGTTTGTTTAATCAGTTCGTCCAATTATTAGGCGGCGCTTGTGTTTTGCTTCGTGATAATCGAGCTGCAAGAGATTGGAAGAAAAGGTTGTACATAAAGTTAGTAAAGCTAATTTAAATTTTAAATATAAATAAAGTTTAAGAGATGATAAATCCCTTAATAAATCCCAAATGTATCATTGATTTATTTTAAATTAAATTTATTTTTTAACTTTTTGTTGCAAGTGCTTAATTTCATTTTCCTTTCCATTTCTACAAAGCAAAATTGTCTTCACAATTAAAGTGCATTTACAAAGATTGATATTGATTATCGGCAACAAAGTTGCATTGCAACAGCATTGCAACACTGTGTATAAACAAACACTCACACGCACACGTAGGAAGTATAGGATGTACGTACATACATATGTACATATGTATGTTGGGAGGTATAATAAATGTTGCAACAACAAAAAGCAACATGACAAGTAAAACTATGTTGTTTTTGTTTTTTTTTTTTCTGTTAATATTTTTTCTCTCGCTTCACTCTCTTCAAGGCTGTCAAGCATATCGCACAAAGAGAAAAATCAAGCCTAAACCAGTTTTCCACAAAAAAATAAACAAAAATAAAAAAACCGAAAAAGAAACAGAGAACGAACGCTGTAGTAAGTGGTAGTAAAGCAAACGAGTTTGGTTTTATGTTTAATGAATTTAAAGCAGCCTCACACCTAACGGTATGTATGTATGTATATTCCACGAACACATCCAATTGTTTATGCCGATCGATTAAACAGAGAATTCCAGCCAAGTATCGATTTATCGCGATCGGTTTACTTTCTCAAAGTCGCAGAGTTGACGTGCCGAGTTGCACATTCATCAGAAGACCACAAACGGAGTGAGAGAGAGAGTTATGGGCGAAATCGGAGATATACAATGTACACTCGAAAATAAATCGTTGCAAATTACAATATTTAACACCTAAAGAAACCTCTAATTTCGTATTACTCTTAAAATACATCAACATTTAATAAATTAACAAACAAACTTTATTTGGAAACTTTATTGAAAAGATTCCAAACATATTTCTCGCCGTGCAAAAAGCAAAGTCAAAACGTAATGGCAAAATAAGACCAACAAAAGGAGGTGGAGATTGAACCATCAGTTACATGGCCAACAAAGAAGGCGAGACGGAGAAAGGGAAAAGGGCTAGAGAGAAAGAGCGAGTGCAAAGAGGAGAATGAGCACAATAACATTTACTGTTATTTTCAATGCGACGCCATGGAGCTTGGGGCGAGAATCAAAATGGGCACACATAGGCGCTTGCCAGTGTATTGGTGTGCACAACAGTGTAAATTGCAGAGTGGATTCTGTTATACAAAATTTGACCTTAGTGGTGAGAAACCTAGCAGCGCCACTCCGCTGTTACGACAGGCTGGCTGGCATAAATTACAAACTGGTAAATGGCTTACTCTCGGGGGGAGTTCCCAATATTGCACAACTTTTTCGAGCCGACTCTACAGCACACAAAAACTTTTACCCGAATACAGAAGAGGCTTTGGTAAAAACATAAAAACAAAAAAATGGTCTCAACAACTTTTACATTTACAACGTAGCATGGGGAATATGTTTCTTGTTTTAGAGAGAGAGAGAGAGCCGTGGTGAGGTTGGCATTTTTACATCAAGGTGTGGTGGGTATATACAGTGAAGCCTTCTTTTAAGTTTACAAGGAATATAAACAAAATATACGAATATTTAAAAACCATACAGCTTACAGAGTGAATTTCAAATGTTTTAAAATCTATATTGATACTAATTTATTTTAATAGAGATAATAATGATGATTTTTCTCATCAAAGAAGTACTGTACATCTTAGCATTCAGTTTCTCTTTATTGAGTTGTTTTTGTTTGGTGGGCGCAGCCATTAATAATTTCATTGCGTTTCCTTTATTTCTTACTTTGCCTTTTGCTTTTGAAAATTTATTTTGATTTATAGTCAAGCAAACAAAGTGCAATGTACAAGTGTGGCTGTTTGTGTGTGTGCTCGATTTCCTGCTGTTGTCATTTAATTGCAAAGCCAAAACAGCTGTCCTCCGCCTCTCTCCACCCCACAGACACACACACACACATATACAACAAATACAATACACTGGCAGGAGGACGGGACTAATCAAAATGTCAACAATAAAAGAAAAAATTCCCCACACAACAATTGGCAAGGGGGCAGAGAGTGAGAGAGTGGCAGAGAGCGAAGTTAGCCCACTCTCCGTCTCTGTTAAAGAGAGCCAGGCTGATGTACGTACATATGTAGATGGATATGTACATACATGTGTACGTACGTCAACAAGCACGCGCGGCTGCTGTGGCCAACAAATACGAGCTGTATGTATGTATAAAGTTTATTTATTTTGTTTTGTCTTCATCCGCTGCCGCAGCACCTCCCCTTTCCCCCGACCCAACGACCTCTGCTATTTTTAAGCGAATTCGTTTTGTTATCTGGCGAGCGTGAGCGAGTGTCTGTGTATGAGTGTGTGTGTGCGACTGAGTTGTTGTTGCTGCATGTTAAAGTGTTGGCCATTAAAGCAAATAGGAAATCATATGATTCTTTTGGGGCGAACTTTATGACGACATCACTCGACATCAGCGCGTGACGTCATTATTTGCTCTGTCAGCGCCGCGATAGCCACCAAATGCGCATTTGTGTGAGTTGCATAAGAAAAAAAAAATATAACAAAATAAAAATAAATGCAAGTGCTAAGTGCAAACCAATTAGCAACAATGAAAAGAATTGGCGCGTGGTTGCTATTGCAAAAAAAAAAACTACAATGAAAGAAGGGAAAAATGTAGAAAGAGCATTATTATGCAAGGCTTGGGCGATAACAGCACAAGAGGGAGGCGAAAACGGCTTTAAATACAATTCTTGAGTATTTTGCATACTTATTGAGCAACTTGTCTGATTTTACACTGCAAGAAACGGTATAAATATATATAAATATCAGAACCTGAATATATATTTTCAAAGGTTTTCGATGCGCTGAACTCGTCCGCAAAAAATTTCCTATAACATCAGCTTTTTGAGATACTTGAACCTAAAAGTAAGTGCTTACAAAAAATACGTTTTATGGGTACTTCCGAGGGACTGTAAACAATAATGATTCCAAATTTTCAACAACTGATTTTGAAGCGTAAGAATAGTACTTTAAGATGGTGTAACTATCTTCTTGGGATCTTCTTCCGTTTTAAAGTTGAAGCCCTTCAAAAAAAAAACCCAAAAACGGCCTTTTTTGAACTTTTGAGTTGAAATATTTTGAAAACCTGAAGTATAGAAAATATTTCAAGGCCAAATTCGAGTTTAGCTGAGCAAAGACTATCAGATTTTTGATTCGGAAATGCTGTAGGCCTGTGTAGTTCATTATTTGTAATTATACCACACCTAATAAAGTAATTATTTGATAATACATATTTTTTATTCTACTAGGTAAATAATTTTCGAAACTTTTTTTCTCCCTGTGTATGGCTCTACTTATCACGCATAACGGATGGCAGACCGCATGGCGAATCGATGTGGCTTTTGGGTATCAAAAAGTCGACTACCGAAACCGCTCACTTGGTGATTTGAAAACTCTGATAAAAGGCAAAGAGAAATAAAATGGACAGCAGTAAACAAATTACACACACACACACACATGCTCAGGTTAATGTGCTGTTGACCTGCATTCAAAATACTGAAATTTACAACAGGAAAGAGACACGAAACGGAGACGCCGATGATGATAATGTTGATGGGCAAGCATAAAAGGTAAGAGGAGAGAGAATTCCAAAACAAGAACAAGAACAGCAACAACCGCAACAAACACACACCGCTCGCCGCACTTCTGACTCACATTTGCATATTAATGAGCGCGACAACAACACAAACACAAACAACAACAACAAAAACAACAGTGATAAAGGAGGAACAGTAACAGGCAGCGAGACAACAACATATGCTGATGAAATGCAACAAAGAGACAACATCAGCGGCTCGACCAACCGCGCGCGCATTGAATTATTAAACTTTATTAAAATGTGCGGCAAAGGAGGAGAGAAGACAGCGACAGGCCATGGAAAGAGCAAAAAGAAAGAAAGGGAGGGCGGGAGGGCGGTAGAGCGGGAGAGCCAAGCCAAGATGGCTGCTCGAGTGGAGAGCTAAGGCTTAAGCTTCGGCTCCAAAGAATGTGGAGAGCTTCCGGTCAGTCATTCCAAGCAGCAGCTTAACCCCTAAGCCTTTTTAACCCTTTACTCGCTTTTTGAATAAAAATTAAGCCATGCTTGCATTTACTTTATTTTTTTTTTGTAGACAACTAGAATACTTTATTAATTATTGAACGAAAATAAGTGATCGATTTTGGATTTTACTGGGAAGACAAAAGGATGTCTAATCAGCTTTCCAATGTTTTATTTAGAAATAAATAATTACAGAAAGGTATTTACCAATAAATAGAGATGTTCATCTTTGAAACGCTTTAAGATTGTTAAAGCAATCAATCAAAATATTGTGGATACACAAGATACATAGATACAAGTATACACAGCGATAGAGCGTGCCAATGGAATTGGTTTAAAATTAGTCTTAAAGACAAAAAAAATAACGGAAAAGTTGGAGAGAAAAAGTAGGAGAAACAGATTGGAGTGGAGAGTGGAGAGTCGGTGCCGCCCATCATTAATCAAAATAAATTACAAACTATGAACGGGCGAGAAATCATCTGACGACTACATTTGAGCAGAACTCAAGGAGTGTTATTTTCGCCATAATAAATGATCGCTTATAAGAGCCGGGACCAGACCAGTCCAGACAGCATCGCCTCGGCCTCTTGTTTCCGGCAATTTTTTGTGCGAAAAAAAAAATATTAAAACCTGAACAACGCCCCCCCAAAAAAGTAATACAAAAATGGATAAGGAATAAACCCATGAGCTAAAAAAAGACTAAAAAAAACAGGCTGATCCCAGACATCGGGGCAGGGTCAGCTTAGGATTAATACTTCGTACATACCGAATGTGTATATATGCGGCAAACAAAACCACAAAAAAATAAATGCGAGACAGCGCTGGGGAAACACCTGTTCAAAATTACACACGGACGGAGTAGAGCTGGGAACCGAACAACAAAATGCTATGCGATGATGTGCGATAGGTCAAAAAACTCGAAGCAATGTGCACATGCCTGGGTTTCGGATTCGTAGTCGTATTCAGATGTGAGAGTGAGTACAAGTTCAAAAAACAACAGAGGGTTGTTCCACCGAGCCACCTATTGATTTGTTTCGGCTTGAAGACTGGCAAGACAACAGAAAAGGGATGAGGCACTGCAGGGTTAAAACTGGACAGCTAGTTACAGTGTAGCCTCCTTTAGATGGAATCTACAAGGATATTACGATTGTTTTGATGACCTCAAGTCAGGGATATATAAATTAAAACTATCCATGATTCATGACAAGAGCGTCTGTAGAGACGTTCCCTTAATGGAATTGCGACTGTACAGCGATCGCCTGCGTGGCAGGATACAAACAAACAACAGCGGACTTGAACTGATTTCACCTTGAACCCCGGGCTGTTCTTTGGTCCAACGGCCAAGGAGAGGAGAGGAGTGGAGCGAAGCGGCAAAGGAACCACAGAAGTCAACAACAATGGCGGCCATTTCGGAGGATGAGGGAGCAAACAACACACAGCACACAAATGTACACAAGATGCGAGAGACACTCGGCAAATGGCAGCAATAAACAGATTGTCACATTTAAGTGCAGACTGCGGGCAATCGTTATCGAAATGACTGCTATCGTACGCATCGAGTATTTACCTATCGAGACGAGTGTGCTGTGTGTGCTTCCCCCCTTTCCAATTTTTGGTCCCCTTTGTATTTGGAGTCAACAAAGAAACGACGACAGAGTCATTAGTTTTGGTCGCTGTGCATTTTCGTAGAACAAAAACAAAGGCGATTTTTCTGTAAATAAAAATTGTTTGCAGTATGCGATAAAACACTCTCTTCCAGCTTACTCATGGATCGATTTATATAGCCAGTATTTTTCAAATGTATTTTCCACGTGATTTAATGTACACGTTTTACGTTTAAATAGCAAGTATGTGACGTAATTTTTCTTGTTTTCCTAGAAAAAAAACATGTGTTTTCAAACGATTTAAAGTACTACTTTAAAAAATACTTGGAAATATGTTATTTAATTTTACTACATCTTTTAAACCTTCCGTTAACTCTTTATAGTTGTCGGTTAGTTAAGTAAAACGTAGTCTTAATGCTTAAATAAATTCAAGAAAAGGGTTTTAGTAATACAATTTGTAATCATTATTAAAAACTTGGGTCTGGATATTTTTTTAAGTCACATTAACACCAAAGTAATGCTAATTATGTGGTTTAAAGCATAATTTTTCGTTAATTTTAACGTGAAGGTTAACCCTTTGGTTAGCTTTGATAACTGACCTTGCCAGATGCTAATATATATCATTTATTTATAACTAAGGGACATTGATTGAAGTGATTTTCACTCGAACGCATAATTAATTAACATGACTAAATGAATTGCATTTAACCAGAGCGAACCCGTTTTTCTCACTGCTGCTGACCGAACTCGTATATTTAAAAAATTCATTTATAAGAATTTACGAGCGCCAATAATTCACAACCATTTTTTATGAATTATGTGCAAGTGTGTGTGTGTGTGTGTAAGTGTGCAGGCAAAGGCAATGAAAGAAGGCAAAAAGCAACAGAAGTAGCAGCCAAAGGCCATAAAAATAAAAGGAGCAGGCGTTGGCCGGAAAGGCTGCAGAGAGAGAGAGAGAAGATAGAGGGGGGAAGATTGGAGGCCTTGCAAAACTCCGCTCTTTTTGCAGCGAAAGTCACCACAACTTTTGCTCTCTTCTCCTTCATTCTTCTCTTGCTTCTACACTGCCTGCTACAGGTCGAAAACTACAACAACAACAAAAAATAAAAGACGAAGGAAAAAAAAACAAATAGCAAGGTGTGCAGTTACAATGCCTGTCAGTCTGCGTGCAAGGGAGAAGAAGATCTTTTACCCCACCCCTCCACCTTCACCTCCACACCCTCTCTCTTACCCCCTAGTAATCCCTAAATTGTTATAAAGTAGTTTTTCTCAGTTGCCTTTACACACAACACACGCACACAGGCTGCACAGCAGACACTTGAAGATTAATGAAAATCGCATGGGAAAATGAAATATGAGACGCTCCACAAGAGTAGCTCCGCGGCTCTCCCTCTCCCTAGTGAAAAAGAGAGAGAGAGGAGAGCTGAAGAGTTGACAAACCGAGAAACCAACCACCGCGATGATGATGATGAAGATCGTCATATGGGGCAACGCTGCAGGGGAGCTCTCCGCAAGAAGAGGACAAGGAGTAGAGTGGAGTAGAGGTGGGACAAAGGCGTGATAGTGGAGTACTGAATATTAGCCAACGTGTGAAGCGGAACTAATTGGCAAATTGATATTGCAGCAATACGACGAGAAGAATAACAGTGTCATAAAGTACAAGACCGAAAGAAGACAAATACGGTCACACGAAAAAAATTACGGGTATATTGTATTATCGTGGTAAAAATTCGACAAATACGGTCACACGAAAAACAATAACGTGTTTTATTGAAATATCGTGGTTTTCTAAAGTAAATGTATTTAATAAAATTAAATTATATTCAATACAATTTATACAAACCACGAAAAATGTTTAAAATTTTGAAGATATATTTAAGAAATATTCAAATGTAACAATAAGGTTTTATCAAATTATTTGTTTCCTAATATTGACAGATCTTTCACATGCTAATAGTTATAAAAAATTTAGTAACTATTCCCGCCGAATGAATGTCAAGCTATTGTGTTCCAAACTCAACACAAATTGCCTTACATTGTGAAAGAAAATGGGGAAAATGCGGGCAAAAAGTCAGGGGTAAACATAGTCGGAAATGTTGCAATCAAGTGAGAACCAAGTGACGAAACAAATGGGGGGAAAATTGGTAAACAACAAAACCTGAACCCACTGTACCTCCAAGTTGCTGTTGTTATGGGCTTTATGGGCTAATCAAATCACCCAAGCAGACAGCCAAGCATTTGGACCCGGTTGCGGGTAGCAGAGTGTTTATGTGGAGTTCGTAGCTCTGGTGGTTATGGCCGCGATTCAACAATCCGCAAAAACACATCGCCGAAAAGCAGGAGAAACCAGTTTTATAGAATTCACAAAAAGTAAGTGCACAAAGGAGCAAAACAAACAACAAGACGACGATGGAAAGAGAGATATATCCAAGACAAAGAAGAAGTAACCGTCGAGCGCGATCCAATCTGGCTGGGCATTATGTGTAGCAGCGAAGGCCGTTCAAAGACTCTGCTCTCTGAGCTTTGGAAATCTCGACTCTTGTCTCGTCTGCAGACTAAAGACTGTGGTCATTTCAATCACTGACTGACTGACAGACAGACTGACGGAAAATGCGAAAACAAAAGCAAAACAATGACAGATGCGGAAGCCCTGAGTCATGGAGTGGAAGATGGATTTAAAGCTAGATGAAAATACAGTCGAGCATCGTTAAACTGAACCAGACGAGTGATCAAGATATAAAGTTGATAATTAAAGATTTGAGTCATTTCTAAGACAATGAGTAGTACTTTTAAACAATTATAATATAGTAATTATATCATAATAGTATCCTCATAATGTATTCTGTGTCTAGACATTACTTTTATTATACTGTTTTTTATTACAACTAATTATTAGAGTTTCCATTAGGAAGGTTCGCCTGTAAGACGAGTAATATTCGTTTTGCCAACTGCCATTTTGTGCTATTGAACTTTGCCGTTGGCGCTTGAACTTTGTCGAGGGAACCGAGAGAATATCTCTTCGAATTCAGATGGGATGAGTTCAGCTGAGATGAGTTGAGCAGCTGAGGGCTGGCTGCTGCTGCAGCTGAGTCAGAGCCAAGATGAAATGATGACTTTGTTTTGGGCGGTGGCGTTTCAATTCGTTTACATTATAAGCCCGAAGCTGTGTGCATCGTTGGTTTTATTGATTTATGCTTTACGGATTGGGCTGTGGTTGCTGCTGCTGCTTTCCTTTCTTGGCTCCTCTTGGACGCTTCTTTCCAGCTGCTTTTATATACGCTCTTCTCTTCGGCCAAGAAAGGCAATGAACTGAAGACCAAGGCGAGACAAAGAAGAAAAAGTCCAGTGAACAACAACAGGGCGAGGCAGTCGAAGGAAGCGCACAAAGGAAAAGGCAGGGCCAGGAAAAGTTTCGCTTTTCATTTTGTCTGGAGTAACGGTTCATGGGCGGGCCGGAGTGGTGCGGTTCAGGGAAGTTAACGGTCGGTCGCCATGGTTGCCAGATGTGGTGAATATGCGCGCCACAAGCACAGACAGGATTGTGTTTGTTCGGCGCTTAGGAAAATCCAAGGAAAATAAAGGAAAGCCAGTCGATTTAAATTGCTGGCAAGAGCTTTTCTCTTCTCCAACTTTAATACGTGGGCGGGGGGCTCAAAAAAAAAACACCAATCGAGCGCCTAAATCGATTCGCAACAAAAAAAAAAATGAAAACCTGTACAGCAAATTGAAGAGAAAATTGAAAATAAGGAAAAACAAACTAGGGGGGGAAATAGATAACAACAATAGGGAGGAGAAAGGTTAGACATTGCAATGGGAAAATCTATGTTGGATAGAAAATTTGTAGCTCTCGACCAACCCAACCAACCACAAGGTGAGCCAGTTTGTTGTTGGCTTTTATTTTAGTTGTTATTTTTTCTTCCCCCCTGTGTGTGTCTCTCTTCTCTCTTTTTGTGGCTTGATTTTGTGTATTATTTTGTTGTGTGTCTTGTTTTTATTCGTTTCTGCGGTTTCCTCATACACAAAAGTCAGGAAATTAAAATTGCATTAAAGTTGAAATACGAGTATCAAGGACTTGTAGCCAAGGAAAAACCATTGGATGGGCGAAGTAAATCAAATAAAATTATATAGATTTAGAATAAATATGTACATGTGTTGACCTAAATATTTTTGGCACTATTTTGGTGGCTCTGCTCTATTTTTATTTGTTTTTCTCCCAGAAAAAAATAAACAACCTCGTACACATTTGTGTGTGTGTATATATATCATTGATAAAGAAAATTCTGGGTATAAAATATGCAAGGGCCCCATTGATTGATGACCAACCACTCACTATTAATCCAATTTATGCAGACACCAAATTAATTTACATTTGGGATCTATGCCCGCATTTTATCGCCGTAATTGTGTTGCCCGAAAAAGAAATCAGATTTATGTGCATACTTAATGCCCATTTTCATGGGATATTCGAAATCGAGGTACAGTCTGTACCGCCCAGCACATATGGACGAATGGAGAGACAACAAAAACAAAACAACAAATTGCATAACTTAAAAAAAAAAAAAAAAGAGAGAAACAACGACAACGGACAGAAAAAGAAGATCAAGTATAGAGGATTAGAGTTCTATAAATAGCACTCTGCTCCGCACAAAACATTTCGAAAACGGCAACAAAAGATAATGAAAAGGCCCCCAAAAACGAGACGTTACGATCCGATACAAAACCGAACCGAGCCGAAGCTCCGATCGTGATGCCATATGGTGGGTGGGTTGTTTTGGGGGTGAGCGGGTGCTACGGCATCCATTTACACGCGACCTATAAACAAACCCGAAATGAAAATGAGGCCGCGGCCATTCACGCGTCCAACGTCAGACGTCTGATATTTTTTTTTCTATACGCTTATCAGTCCCAGAGTCTTTATATAAAAGCATTTAGCATTTGCCACAAAAACAACAACAAAATAATAAAACAGGGGAAAAATAAAAGGCGTAGCGCGTTTTGGGGCTATGAAGTAGAGGGGGGTACACACTACGGATATGTATATAAAAACGATAAATATATGTTTATTGTTAGTACGTGAGACGCTCGGTCGTTTGTTTGTTTTTATGTTTATTAATTCAATTTGATTTCCCCATTTGAACGACAGGCAAAACTTGTTTAAAAGCGCTGCTGCGCTCTTTTGTCTGTTGTTTTCGCCAGAATTTTTATAATTTTAGATATTAAGCGAGAGAGACAACGACACGTGTTGTTGTTTTGCGACTTTTTGCCAAGAAGCTGAGGCAAACAATAGCCAAGAAAGGGGATTAGTCATTCGGGATTTGGGGATCGGGAAGGTTCTGCAAACATTATTCGTGACAAACAATTTCTATATCACTTACTCACTTTTAAATGACTCTATGATGACTCTATGAATCACTAGAGTGATTAAACAAACAAATAGCTGGAATTAAACATAAATCATGTTATTGGAAGCCTTAAATCCCTGCTAGTAATTATATATTAAGACTAAACAATTCTAGAACCAATTAATCTCCAAGTTTTTTAGGTCAACATTGATAACTTTACTACGATATCACAATTCTCTAGGTGAGGCCAAGTATCAATTGCCAATTTTATGCGATAAAACCGCCTTGAACGAAGATCAACTGAAATTTATTCAAGTGTTTCCTACTACGACTATTATTTGGCTTTCTGATTCACTCGTAAACATGTCTGCTGCCGCCTGCCGACGAGCCAATCAAAAATAATTAGCACTCGAATCGTTTTCGCTCTCTCTTATCTCTCAACACAAAATTCAATGGAAAATGGCGAAATGGCCACAGAAATTTCAAGAAAGTCGTTCAATTGAGGGGTACAGGTTCTGGAGTTACCGAGAATAAAGTGCGATTGTGACAGAAAACGTGCCCTCACGGAGGGAGATGCAAAAAACAACAGAGGGGCGAGCTTTATGTAAAAACAAAAAACTAAATAAAAAAAAAAAAAGCAACAAAGTTTCCGATTAGCCACGACACGTGTGGGATGCAAAAAAAGCAGCAGCACAGCAAAAAGCAAACAAAAATGCAGCAAACACACAGGCCACACCAATATGTACATACACTTTTATAATTGTTACAAGGTGAGCTGGAGTTTGTAAAGAGAGAAAAAAACACATAAATGGCAAGCAATGAGTCACCGAGAAAATGAAAGGGGAATGGAAATTGGGAAAATACAAATCAGCTGAGCGAGGGCGAGCGAGCACCCTACTGCTTCTAGGGTTGCCATCGCACCCGAAGACCCGTATGCAGCTGCTGATAAGAATCCGTAGATAATTCAAATTCGCTATATAAATATATGTGTGTTTGTATATGCGGGTCTCTACATGAGTCATCCGAAAAGTGAGCGAGCAAAAATTCCAGTCACGCACTGCAGGCAAGAAAAATATAAATAAAATGAAAACAAAAAAAAAGAGTCGTGTGGAGTGCAGATAAAGAAATTTCATAGTTAGGGGCGGCGATAATGCGGAAAATGTTGCCTAAATTATGCGATATCAGCATTCGAGCGTGTGTGTGTGTACTTGAGCTATCAGTCATTTGTTTTCCACTTATCAGCAGGCCACGTCCTTCGCGGTTGGGTTTTCGCCTTAGTTTAAGTTTTTTTTGGCAAGTCGTAATATTTCGTTGGCAAAGTACCCAAACACACAGCTGCTGCTGGCTGCACAAGGCGAAAAATATTAATGAAAAACAGATTAAAATCCAACTAAGAAGGTTTAAGTTCGTAATTATGAATTAATTAGCAAGTAATTAGTTTTAGTTTTCATTGTAACATTATTTAATATAAAGGAAATCATATATTTAAACATTCCTTCAATTGGGAAACAATAAATCCTTATTCTTTCAACTGCTTTTTATTTATTTTTCCTCAATTTTTGTTTCGTATTTCGCGCGACATGGCAACGCTAGCCAGACAGACATACACACACACACACACACACTCACGCACATGTGACGTAGGCTCGCGCTCGTATGTATTGGTGTGGCTGTGGTGAGGAGAGCAACCGTGGGGAATTGAATGGTGGTGAATTGGCAACGTAGGCGAGCGAAGAGGAAAATGAAATAATTTATAATTTTCTTTTCTTTTTTTTTCTCGATTGAATTCACTTACTTTTCCAATCCGTTTCGTGGAAATTACACAGGCTTGAAACAAAAACTCAGAGTTTTTTGTTCGGATCACAGTTGTTGGAAATAATTCGTTTTAATGGTTTCGCAGTAATTAAATTGGTTGCTAGTAATTATTTAAATTTTCTTCTTTTTTTTACAGAGAATTGCACAGGGATCGTTGTTGCAGGAGAAGGGGGGCAAATAATATATCACAAAATGGTGCACGACGCAGTTGTTTTCTATTCTTCTTTCGTTTGCATTAGCTTTTTAAAACGGTTTCTCTCCGTTTGCTGGGGAACCAAGCAGGATTTTCGATTTTCCTTTGGGCACAACCAAACGCACACGACGACGACACGCAGAGTGCAGGAGAGCTGCGTCCTGCGGTTTTTCTCAGCTGCGAGCTGCGAGCGAAACGCTGGCAGTTTTTCCGATTTCGGATTTACTGATTTTCTGATTTATCGCGGCGCACACACCAGCGAACAAGGCGAACGGGCGGAGAGAGCGAGAGGGAGGGGAGCGCGATTACTTTACTTTATTCTACAGAATTTCTTTCGATTAGTTAGCAAGTCGCTGCGTTGACGATGACAGTTGTGGGTAATTGTAGCCAAAAACCAACGTGGATCTGATCCTATCCTCCAAACGCGAAGTGAAGTCTCCAACTGAATTCTCGAACTGAAATGAGCAAGACCTCGACGCGTTTGCAGCCAGCTCGTGGTGAATTCGACGCGGCGCTCTGCTGGTTTCAATCTAGCGGTGCGTGCGTGACCGCGGTTACCTCCGGCCGTGCTGTAGAGCAAGGCACGAACTATGATTTTTGGTAATACCAGATTATCGTGGGTTGGTTAGTTTGCCAAATAAATATTTGTTCTACTAAAATTTAATTCTTCTTGACTTTATCAATTATTTACATTTTCAAATAATTTACATTTTGCCTTTATTTGCTAACATTCCGTGACACGAGCATAGACCCCGCTCACGCCACCATCTCTAGACGAAACGAGCGCTGTTAACTCGGAGAGAGCACCGTTGGCTGGTGTTAGAGTGCAGGGGGAGGAGGGGAAGAGGATGACGGGCTAAAAAGAAATCGCCAGTCAACGGAGAGAAGGCAAGTAGGAAATAAATTAAATGCGATTCGAGCAAAGATGGTCGAAAATGCGTATTTCCACTGAAAAAACCCGACTATGTTAAGTAACAGCGCCCCGTTAACAAAAGCAGTGCAAAGTGCACACACAATAAGACGAATGTGAAGAAGGGGCGTAGGAGGGGAGAACGACGTAGAGAGAGAGAGGCAGAGACAAAAGACCAATGCAGCGACGGAGAGCGCAGGGGGCTGCAACTAAATTAAAACCGAGTTCCTGCCAAAAAGCAGCTAGTATTTACGCTTACTGGGCGTTTCGCAAACCTTCATATGCGCTTTTAATAATCTTTATTACTTTCCGTATGATTTTAAATTAGGCGACGACACAATTTCAACGACGCCATATTGTTCGACACCCGAGAGAGCGAGAGAGATAGAGGGAGCACGAGAGAGAGCGTGGCGTAGTTAACAGCGGAAGAGAGCGTGAGCGTTCGACTGCGCTGCTGCTGCGTCATCAATGCAAACTGCGCACTTTTTAAAAATCATTTTTAATATCAATTTCCTATTCCTTCGCCCATTGTGAAGAAAAGCAATTATGTTGAAATCGCCAGCACATCTCTCCGCCAGCCAATTGCTTTGTCTTGAACAATTGTAGTCCGCTCAATAACATTGCCATATTGTGAAATTGCTGTAGTTGGCCGTGGTGAGTTTCGCGCAGGTTAACAGGCCTGCAATTTGTTTTTCGTTCAAGCACCCTCACCTGGGAGTTCATCTGTTCTGTGGTCCACTTTGTTTGATTTAAACTCTATTATTTTTGTAACTTATTGGTAATAGTATTGGGCAGTTAGGAATTAAACTAATTAAAAATTAAACTATGTACTAGTTCCAGCTGTTTTAAACCTATAATTGGATGTTTTTACATAACAAAATACTAAGCATATTTGCTTTAAATAAGAGTATAACAATGTTCGTCATGGCTCTTATTTCAGCTATTAATGTTTTTGTGTTTTCCCCGATCACTCGCAAAACAAATGCAAAGGCAAATGCAAAATCAGTGTGGGGCTAAGAATTCGCTTAATTAGAGGTCATAGGCTCAACCCGATCGTGTTTAAATACAAAAAACTCTGAAGTATCGCCCAAGATCCAGTTTGGGAAGTTTCTCGATATAATCAGTGTATTTATTTTAGCTATCAAAGGTCGCCCCTGCCCACGAAATTGGTTCTGCATTAACCTTGCCGTTGATAAATATTAAAGCTGACAAAATAATAATAACAAATTAAACTGAGCGCTAATGTTAACGAACTTTTGAAACCTAAAGGCAAGGTTACAGCTAAGGCAACACAGCAACGGCCAGAAAAGCTCCAAAATTATACGAGACGTAAAAAGGCAAGCAAACTCAAGTGCGCGAACAACGCTGCGATGTGTAGTATAAAGTATAAAGTCGCAGAGCGTTAAAAATAAAATATATAAAATCAGACACGCAACAGCGACGGCTGCCAGCAGTGTTTTCTATAGAAAACGAAACGAAAATTATTTCCTGTTTTCAGCCATAACAGTCGTCGCTGGTGAGAAGTAACAGATAGTGTAACAGAGCAGGAGAAGTGTGGTTTTTGTGCTCTCTTCCATCGCATTTAACCGTTGCGTTGCAGTTTGTTTACCATCGCTTTTTAGCCACAAAGCCAAAACGCAATTGTGGGGGAGGTGGGGTAAGATGGAAACAGAAAGAGTCACAAAGGTGTTCCCAAACAATGCGTAAAAGCGAACAAAAAAAAAAAAAATAGGGTGATTGATAACAAGGTGCGTCTTACAAAATGTCACTGTCTGTGCCCGCGACGGAGTAAGAAAGACCTCCAACTCTATGATTTATAATTATTTAATATTTACAATATTGTACATTACATTGGTAATGTTTATCTTTACATAATTACTGCACACCTTATTTCTAAATATCACTTTATAAACGAAATTATTTTTAAGTCGAGATTTCTGTTTGAATTGGTTTCCAAATAAACAAACTACACACATTTTTCTCCCAGTATGTACGTACATATGTATTTCTTGCACACATGCACATCGCAGACTATACAAGGTTGTGGGAGGGAGAGTGAGTGCATTGGACAGGCGAGAATGAAGAAGCAGCCGCCAAAAAAAGGACAGCACAACACTTCTAAATTGGTAGAAAGAGAGAGGGAGCAGAATGGCCAAGCTTAGTGTATTTTTGGCACACACTCCCTCTCGCTCTGCCTTATCCATCCATCCATCCATTGCTCTTTGGTGCATTCAACCTGCTGCGGAGCGAGACAGGTGCACGACGACGATGGCGGCGGCATTTACCGTTTGCCGAGATCAACAGCTGTGCGAGTAATGGGGAAACCAGCCAGTACTTAGAGACAGAGAGGGGGGAGAGCGAGAGAACAGGACCTGGAGACAACGCAATTTGTTGAACTTTAATGCGTAGCAAAGCAAATCGTAACTGCAACAACCCCCACACCCCACCCCCTTTGTGCCATGTCATGCTTTGTTATTGCTGGCCAAGCTTATGGGGTTGTCGTTGTTGCTGCTGCTGCTGCTGCGTAGCGCTTTCTGCTTACGTTTTCCTCCTCAGGTTCTGGATAAGCCAACGACGCATGCAACAAATTGCGTTCTACCAACAACACACAACAAACAAAAGCCGTCAGTGATCCCAGACAACATTTTATGAAATTTCTGATAAAATTTGAGTCTTTTTTAAGTTAACTTTCTGATTAAAATTAGCATAAATGCGTTTGTTTTCTAATCAAAATGATGCTGGCTTCGTGATAGTACATCAAAGAACATTGTCAAGTACAGTGAACGCCAGTTACAGTAAATGAGCAGCAAACAGCTTGAAAAAGCTAATTCTAGATCATTTAGAACTGAAAGATCTTAAAAGAATATTGAACAATATGGTAAAGTTTTTGTGTCAAGTGAAATATTCTATTTAGTAAATATGCAATAAAACATTTGTTTTTATTTAATTACTAACATGTTTTTAAAAGTAAAAGTAATACAATTCTTTAGAAAAAGTAATAATGATACCAACTGATGTTAAAAGAACCTGAAACGCAACTCAATGACGTAGTTTGTTTTCCAGCTAAATTCCAATCGCAATTGTACAAAATTACCCCACTTTGATGTGAATGCTCTGCTTGAGGAAATCAGTATAAGAATCCGAACCAAGAGAGTGTCACAGATACGGAAATATCTATGGGAAAGGGTAGGTCAACCACCACCACCACCAACGGGGGGGAACCATCCCTCCTCCTGCGGGAGGCACTACGAAAGCACCAGTGTTGTCGTCATCCAAGGAGTGATTAACAAAAACAGTTGATTGAACTTTGTTTGGCCTCCACACATCCCACGGCGCCAGTTTGTGTTTGTGCCTTGACTTGCTGTGTACTTGAAATGCCCCACTTTACGGTGTGTGTGCCGGGGCTGGGGCTGGATCCCATAATTTCGGGTGTTAATGACCAGAGCACTGACTTTGAACGCTGCAAATACTCGCACAGAAACACACAAGTTCAGCAATTGTATTTCAAAGACTGATATTGATGTGGAATACTTGCAGTCTCAGGGAATTCCAGATGCGAAGGGAAATCACAGTTCACACTTGTAGGGGTTCACACAAAAAAAGTCATTATCCTGGAATAGGAAGTCTGAAATATCTTGAAGTTATTGCCATACAAGGATTGCCTTAT
>JAEIIH010014308.1:0-12914 GCA_018904745.1 Drosophila orosa
AAAGTATATTCTGCGAAATTTTAATAGAGTTTACTAAAATTATCCACTTTTAGCAGAGAAATTAATCATGGGATATAATTATAAACATAGTTTTTTAAGGAGTATTTAATATTTAATTCATTTAAGTAGAAAAGTTGTTTCAAAGGTGTTGATGGGGTTTCTGAGCTTGGAACTAAAACATTTATGTTATTTAACGCTCAAAATATGATGTTTACAAATGAATTTTCTTTATTTAATAATAAGAAACTTGCTTATTTGAATCTAGAAACATTCAATTTTTTATTTAATTCATGGCAATATTTTTACTCACAACTTACCCAATTCGCTTTACTTTTGTTATCAAACATTTTTCTAAATTGTTCTCTAATATCTCTTAACATATCTCATGAAATGCATTTCATTTTCGAACCGCACTGTACACACGCACACACATTTTATTAAGGGACCTACCGAATCTTGTGTAGGCGTAACAATAGACACCATTTGCATACCGAGGCGGGCACATGTTGCCGGTATTTGGATCGGTTGTTGGTTGGTTTGTTGGTTGGTTGTATAATAAAAACCAATTAGGCATGCCACCGATCCCAAGATCTCGGCAGAACCGTTAGACACCAATCGAGATTAGGCAGGGGACTGGGACGGGGGGCTCGATCGGTAGCAGGAGCCAACATAATCGCCACCATAAACCATTTTTGTTCGTGTTTGGTTGATCTGGTTGCTGTTCAAACAATTGCCAAGAACAAGCAACAAAACACAACTAAGTAGCTGCTACCAATCGCCAAAGCAATTTGCAATAATCAACATTTTTAACAAAACCAAAAAAAAAATTACTAAAAAAGATACAGCAAAAAAGGAGCTAAAAAAAAAAACAAAAACAAAAAACACAAATAGGAAAAACAAAGTTGTAAGCAACGAACGGCAAACAGCGACCGAAAAAAATCGACAACCAACAGATCACGATAAATCAATGGCAACAACAACAACAACAACAGCAGCACTGAGTGGGAAGCGGGGCGGTGGGCTAGCACAGGGGGCGTGGCAGTGGCAGGGGCAGTGGCAGGAGAGGAGCGGTGGCAAGCTGCTATATGTATATATAAATTTGTGCCGCAGCCTCCGAAAGAGCGACACGACATGACCAACGACCAGCGACGACGACGTGCAGCACGAGTTACTCTCTTCTGGCCAAGGAAGGCCGTGCCACAACCACCTAGCCAGCAGCAGCCATGTGGCATGCAACGCCAGTGTTGAGCCAACATAAAGTCTAGGAAGGGTTAAATACAAAGTAGAAACTGAAAATGTATACAAATTAAGCCAAAATTTGAGCTAAAACATTAATTTTTATTACTAAAATCCTTGAAAGTGTATTAATAATAAATATAAATTAATTTTTCTTAGCAAATATATTTTTTAAGCATTGAAATGTTAAGAAAAGTTGTAAGGAACATCTTTAGGGTTAAAAGCTAGTTTATAATTCCTTTAGGAAGTCTAGGAAGGGTTAAATATGGAGTAAAAACTGAAAAGATACACAAAGTAAGCCAAGATTGAAGCTGTAACATTGAAATCTGGTACTAAAATCCTTTAAGAAGTCTAGGAAGGGTTAAATACGAAGTAGAAACTGAAAATGTATACAAATTAAGCCAAAATTTGAGCTGAAACATTAATTTGTATAACTAAAATCCTTGAAAGTGTATTAAAAATAATTTTAAATTTAATTTGCTTTGCAAATATATCTCTTTTAAGCATTCAAAGATCAAGAAAAGTAGTAAGGAACATCTTTAGGGTTAAAAGCTACATTCTACCATTCTATTTGACCCCTAAAACCCCCATTATATATCATATAGTTCAAGCTAAAATAGCCATTTTGGCAACTCTGTTGGCATGCAACCCGATGCCAATGGTGGAACCGAAAATAGAGGCAGGCACTTGCAGCTGCCACTGGCTGCGGCACCGCACTGTTTAGGAGGTGACCGCTGCTGCCACCGCCGATCTGGCCAGGAATCTATGCTGATTATTTTCCATTCGCCCTGCCTTAGCTCGTGTGCTGCTGCTCCTCCATAGGAATGGCAATGGTTGGGTTTTGCAGGGAACTGGGGGCAAGGTGGTGCGCCATGTTGGTGGCATGTCTCCGGCGGTAGTTGCAGCCGTGTATGAGTTATGGCCATGCCAGCCAGATTGTTGCCCACAATTGCTCGACATTGGTTAACATGGATTGTTTCGTTTTGTTTCGTTGCGATCTAAGAGAGCATCCAAAATGAAATTGTTTCGGTAGGACAAGATTTAAAATTATTAAAAAAAGAATTATGGGTGGAACAAGACCAAGAACAAGGAATGGAACTAGAGATTACTTTAAGAATGATTTAAAGATTATTAGGTTGTGTTTTTCAGGAATTAAAGGTAGTAAACCAGAGGTCTTTAGCTTTAAGGAGATAATAAAGAAGGTAACCGTTTAGAGATGAAACATTTTGTATTCAATTCTTAATCAAAACAGATTTATTAATTATTTTAATGATTAAAAGTTGTTCCTTGAATTCTTACTTGAAACATCTTAAATAATTGTTTCTTTGAAGTTATTAATTCATTTATTTTCTTCACTTACAATCGTATTTCCTATTTTTTAATACCTTTACCAAGCACGTCTAAATCCCCTTTAATAAAGCAATTTAAAAGCCCATTAAATGATCTCAACAATATTATATATTATGGCAATTAATAAACCAATAAATGATTTAAACAATATTAAAGCTATTATCCGGTTATGCAACTGTAAATCAAAATGATCCCAACACGAATCTCCCATAAAGTGAACTCTCCCAGGCTTCTCACCTGACTGTGGCAGTAATCGGGTCTCGGTGCTCCTTGCAAAAGCAGTTCCCACGTCAAATCGTATTCCTAATCGCATTATGTCCAATGCCCGGCCACTTCCAGATAGAAATTAACTAAATATCAAGCGTCAACGAGGCTTGAATCGTTGCTCTGCAGCTGCTTGAGCCCCTCTTTCATTCCTTGGCCCAAGAGGATCTCACGGAAGCCACTCATTAGCATGTCAAATAAGCAAACTTGGCTCAGAGGCTGTGCTGTAGCGCTCGGGGGAACAGAATGACAAATAAGCCAATTGTATGCGACACCTTTTCGGGGATCTGAATGGGGGGAACTCCAGATAATTAAATATTAATGCAAATTTATGCATAAATCATTTAGTAAATATACCAGGCTGATGTCACTCATGCAAAACCCTCGCTAAATCCTTACTTTTCTTTCTATATATACTTTTTTTTGGGAATAGATCTCGCAGCGCCACGCCCTCCTCGTCATCTTTTCGCGGCGGCGGCGGTGGTGTCTCACCCAACCAGCAACATAACCAGCGCCTGAGTCCGCCCAATGCTCCAGCAACAACAACAGCATCGGGAGGAGCCACCGCCACGCACATGCCGGTGCACAATTTGTCAACGAATTTGCTGAATAGCATCCAACAGGCCGCCGCCAGTCAGCAGCATCGCAACAGCACCAGCGGCAGCAATAGCGGCAGCAAGGCGGAAAGTGGAGCGGCATCGGGTGGCGGCGCCTCGGATTTCTCCACTCGCAACTACTCGGACATAATGCGGTGTCTGGCGGCCAAGTACAATAACACCAATCCCAATGAGTGAGTAGAGTTGTTCCACAGAAACTAGAAACTAAAAGAAAACTATAATAAATAATCATATAT
This sequence comes from Drosophila orosa, assembly GCA_018904745.1. Lineage (NCBI taxonomy): Eukaryota > Metazoa > Arthropoda > Insecta > Diptera > Drosophilidae > Drosophila > Drosophila orosa. Next base: position 3,704 of record JAEIIH010014308.1, read on the forward strand.
TTCTCCTTAAAACTAAATTCTAAAAATAAGGAAAATCACATAAATAAAATATTTATTATAAACACCTTAAAAACGAACTAATTCCCTTGTTATTTCTCTCTGTGCAGCAACAATGCAACACGACGCAATTCCTATTACGACGGCAACAGCACTTCGTCGCCAGCGGGAACTGGCAGTGGTCCCGGATCCGGAGCAGGAGCCACCACCTCTGCCCCAAGCTCTGGTCTCAAAACGTCCAACAGCAGCAGCAGCACCAGCACCAGCACCACCAGCACCAGCAACAGTTGCCCTAACCCCGCCAAGAAGCACTCGCCATCGGCAGCTGCGAATTCCGCTGCCGTCAGTTTGCCCAAGGAGACCAAAGTGAGCGTGTCCGGCGGAGGAGGAGGAGCAGGAGGAGGAGGAGGTAACTTGGGCGTGGGTGGCACAGCAGCCAGTGGAGGTGCCTCGTCCCTGGCACAACTAGTGCCGCCGCCTGCCGCACCATCGCCCACAGAGCAGGCCAAGAGCCAAATGGCCGCCGTGGTGGCTGCGGCGAGTGTCTCGCCGTTCATGACCAACTTTCTGCCCTTCTCGTCCGGCATATTCCCGCCGCTGATAGACATGAGCAGCACTCAGGCGCTGCTGACGTTGGTGAGTATCAAGGAATACAAATAAATAAAGAAAAGGGGGAGAAGAATCTATAGTTTGGAGTATTTTCTTAATCAAAGAATGAACTTATCACCAAAGGCAACCACAGAGCTTCGTCTTGTTTAATATCTAATCCCTTCTCTTTCTCCATTTATTTCCCTTTCCTCCTCAGGCGCGTGCTGTCAAAGATGCCGAAATCCAAGAGATTCTGCGCAGCAAGCAGCAGCGTTCCGGCTCGAATGCCTCGTCGCCGAGCGCGAGTGCGGCTGGCACGCCGCGTTCCAACTCCACTCTGAATGCGGCACTGCAGCAGGCAGCCCAATTTGTAACCCCCGCCCTCATCTACTCGGCGCAACTGCAGCATCAACGGCAGCAGCAACAGCAACAGCAGCAGCAACAGCAGCAGCAGCAGCAACAATCGCATCACGCTTCGCGGCAGTCTAGTCCACGCTCCACCAACGATGCCTCTGCTGTGGCGCCCATGGGAGGCAGTGGCGGCGGCGGTGGCCCCTCGATTGCGTCGGCGGCGCCACTGGACTTGAGCTCCCAGCCGCCGGCCGCCAAGCGCTTTAAGGCCGAGCGTCGTGCCAGTTCCACGGCGACAACGGCCACCACAGCCTCGGCCACGTCCACACCATCCCCGCCACCCTTGGACCAGCCACACGATGAGATCCATTCTGGCAACGCCAACGCAGGAACAGCAACAGCAACAGGAGCCGGAGCGGGATCGGGATCGGGAGCGGGAGCTGGCAGAGGCCGCAGACGGTGTCAGGCGCAGAGTGAGGAGGTGAACTCCTGGTCCGTGGACGATGTGTGCGGCTTTGTGGGTGGAATTGATATATGCGCCGAATACGTTCAGGTAAGCACCAAAAATCCAACATAACATTCTCCCTTTTAGCTCATTTGTTTGCTGTTGTTGATTAAGCAAAGCGATTCGCAGGAGAGAAAGGAGGACTCTCCTAGGTTGCAACTTGAACTAATTGAGTTTTATGGTCCAAATAAATTGCACCTTAGAAAGTAAACTGAACTTTGAAGAAAACCAAGTGTATATTGAGTAAATATAAAGAAGGAAAAGCATTAAATACCAAGATTACCTCTTAGTAAACTCACAATAAACTGATTCAACTTTTAGGTTTGAAAACTCCAACCATTTCGACGCTTTTTCGTAGCATTCTTCAACCCCACTCGCAGCAGTCAAAGTTCATTTACCCAAAGGCTATTCGCAGATCGTTTATTTTGCCTTTGTTGGGGTTTCCTGCCCAGCCAAAACCGAACGCAAAGATTAACCATGTTTCGGGATTTGAACCCGTCGGTGGCCGGTGCTGAACTCTCTGGCGGCCATTAATATTGTGTGCCACGCAAGCATCATCTTAGGTTGCTGCGTTGGCCAGTTGGTCCGAGAGGAAAATGCTCCACATAGAGGCAATGGTGGCCAGGTGATCTTTACGACCAGTTCCGGCAAGTTGAACGACTTTTGATCGCTCGGTCAGCCTGGATCTGGATCTGGCTGCATGCCGCAAACTTGGGCTCTACCTCCGCCTGCGTCTGTGTCTGTGTCTCTTGGCTGGCCCCGGCTTTTGCGGTCGACGATCGGTCAACGTCAGGCATCATTACCAGACCCCGTTCAGGATCTGCACCGCGTCGCAACGCGTTAATGGAGTGAAAACATGGCCTAGGTTCGGTTCGATAGCGGAGAGCTAACAATTAAGCCAGGCCGGACGGGGCTGGAGGATCCGGACTCTGGAGGAGCTGCTCCAGGTGTTGACACATTTTGATGCATATTAGCCCGCGGAGATGGGGGCCTTGAAAGTCGTCTAATTAGCGCGCCGAAAGCGGCTTAGCGTGCATTCAAAGATGAACTAAATCTGCTTAAAAAGAGCGCATATCTCAACGGACCGCGTACCGTACTGAGCTGATGATGATGGAACCAGTTTGGAGGCCGCTGACGCTGACTTTGACTCCTCCCCGAGGTTTGCGATAGACAAAAAGGCAATTGGCGTAATATTCAATTGAATTTATGGCCACAACGACACTTGGCCGTCGGTCGTTGGTCGTTGGTCGTTGGCTCTTTGGCTCTTTGGCCGTTGGTAGTTGGTAGTTGGTAGTTGGTTGTTGGTTGTTGGTAGATCTTGCTCTTGGGCTCGGTCTTGGTCGCCTGAACACCTTTTGTGGTGCAGTTGCTGCCGCAGTTGCATGAACTTGTTCCGCCAGGCCAGGCGATAGAAAAGACCAGCCTCGCTCCAGTCTGTCTTTTTTTTTCCCTTTTTTTTTGTCGTCGTTGTCGGTCGTTGAGATATTGTGGAGGTTGTAAATATTTAGTGCAGAGGTTGACTCTCGCGGGCCGTGGAAATCTATATGAAGACATTGAGAACTGGTTCAGTGACATTGTCCGACGTTGTCGTTGCGTTGTCGTTGTCGTTGTCGTTGTCGCATCATGTTGCATTCGGACAGAGTTGCAAGTGTTATTGATATTGCCTCTTGGCTCTCGGCCCTCGCTCGATCTCTCAGAGTCTAGGAGCACGCATGGGTGGCTCGATCTCGATCCCCAGGCCGAGATCTCGGCCTCGATGCCAGGGTTTATTATCGCCAGGGCGCATTCGCCATAAAAATGCAGATGAAGTCATAAGTTGGGAACAGGGACCAGGGACCGGACTGGGATGACTCTCCCAGCAGGATGCGATATTTTCTGCATTTTAAATGTTCAGATTTATGGCTATATTAAAGCACAATAATAATTTCTATGCGTGATCAGCGACACGAGCTACGAGGAGGGAGGAAGCGGTGGGTTTTGCCATGAATTATTCGCTGATTAAGTGCAGCACAAGGTAGCAGGTGGGTTGGAATGTGAGGCAACACACAAGAGCTTAGCTTGGAAACTTGATCGATAGAAGATGGCATTCGCCAGATCCGAGGGAATTCTAAGCAAGAGCTAGCAATTCTAATAAGAAAGATCTAATACTTTGATTGGATTTATTTATCTTCCCAAGAACCATTTAAATACACTTTCTTGGTGTGATTTGGCTTGATTTAATCTATATAAATTATACAAGATCCAAGACAGTGACCCCAAAGTTCACAATAAAGTCAATACCCTCATCTCCATCTCAATTCAAGGTGACTAATTCGCAAATTGTGGCCAGAACATGAGCGCAAACATCACTGAACCCATTCGCTTTGTCAATCTATTAGCATTCCGCCTTGAACTTATTTGGAGCGAATTAGTTTCTGTCGGTTAATGACAGGCCAGGAATGTTCTGATCTGTGGTGTTCTCCCCAAGAAACCTGAAGAAACATTGCCCAGAAAACGAGTTCGGCTGAGAAGAGAGTCTTGAACCCGAAGAGTCAAACGCAGACTCCGCTTTTGGGCCTCCGTCTCCGTCTGCGTCTCCCAACTCCAACTTGGGCTCTGATCTCTGGCTCTGGGGGCTCCCCTAGTACTTATTGTGTTTGACATGCCAAATGCCAAAAGTACACGTAGGCGTCATAAGATTCATGACTCGCTTGCCCACGATCACCTGGGATCTCTCGCGGATCTCGCGGATCTGTTGGATCTCCGGCTCCAGCTCCGGGTTTTTGCTCCAACTTGGTTTGGTTTCGTGTCGTTCTGTCGTGTCTGGGTTCACATAAATGTCAAGCGTTCGGCAACATGGAGATCAACTCTGGAGCTCTACATTTTGCACCGTGGCTAACGCCCCCGTCAAAAGCGAGGCGAACTGTGTGTGTCTCCAGGTCTTCCTCCTCCTCTACACCCCACTCCACTCCAATCCCCATCGTATGCATTTCAAAGTCGACCCTATTATTAGGCATAAGGTTTCATCGTTCGAGTAAACATAAACAGCGACTGCGCGAATCCACGTAGTCATCATCATCATCATCATGATCATCGTCGGAGTCGCAGTCGCAGTCAAAGTCTCGTATTCAGCAAATGTCAAAAGCAAAAGCTTGGCTCGCACTTGTCACTTGAGCTTGGGCCTGGAGGTCTCCATTGCCGTCCGCACAAGCATTCGATTAGATGCCCAGACAACCCGCTCCCTTGCTCATTATTTGTTTATCTTAATTCGTATTAAAGTTAGATTTTTTATCGCGCTGGCAACTCGTTACTTTGGCTTAACTCCGGCTTCGAGTACGGATCGGGGATCGGTTCGAGTTGGAGTCGAGGCTGGGGCTGCGGCTGGAGTGCAGCCTTCTCATCCATAACTGTCACATGGCTGACTTGGGTTTTATTTATTTTTATATTGGCCTCTTGCCCAGGCACAGGCACTCTTGTGGCTAACTCCGACCCGGCCAACTCTCCTCCCTCCCATTTTCCCCTCAACTTGTTAAAGGGAAATGCATACACAGAGATGCAGAGTTTGGGTTTTAGGAAAATTGATTTGGAAAGTTGCATTAAAATGCAATTTGTTGGTTTCTCGTTGTGACTGAGACTCTGTGTGTGTGTGTACGTGTGCCGCTTGGGGAAAAGTGTTATGTGAGTGAGTTGGGGTTTTTTTTTCTTCTTGCTACAGGAAGTATGACGCGGCCAAAAACTAAATTTTCAAATTAATTTTTCGGTTAAGCTGGCAGGGTGACAGAGAGGTGAGAGAGAAAACCTCAATTGAGGAGTCTGTGATGCAACACTCTGGGATTTAATAAGAGTTGGGAAATAGGAGAGACGAGGTTATTGGGGAAATATTTAGGTTTAAGGGTAAAATAATAATATGGCACCCCCAAGGACACTCAAAGCTCTACTTAATCCAGCATTTCTTAAATAGATTTTAACATAATGATAGAGCAGATTCAAAATGTCTACACATATCCAATTAAAATCAGTGAACTCACCAAAAAACTAGCCTCCAGTTTGTTGCCACTAAACTAACCTCATATTAACGGTGCTTTTTGTGGCAACCAACAAGCTGCAACTTTCATAGCCCCAAAGAATCGATGCGATGCAGGAGAAAAGAGTGTACCTAGGCAAAAGGAAAACAAATCACCGACTTGCCTAATGATTATAAACGTAACAATCTAGTTTGCGGCGTTGGCGGTCAACGCATTATCAGCAGCGCGGCTCAGTGGCAACGGCAGCAGCAACATTCGAGTCTCTGCCACAAAAGAGGAACTGGAGGCACGTGCTAAACATGCAACTCCTACTCTTGCCACGGCCAAGGCCCCGCAGACAGACAGACAGACAGAGAGACAGGCTCTTGGTCTCCGGTCTCCGGTCGCCGGTCTCGGGCTCAGACACGACCATTCACTCACTTCCACCAGGTCCTCCGCCTGCCGAGTCGCCTCTCCTGTGCCACAAGACCAATATGCTACCATTAATCCATGAATTACTTAAAACCACATTCCGTGCAGCTGAGGGAGCGGCAAGTGTTGCGGGGGCCACATTTAAATTGCCCGCTTACCGTCATATTTCAATATATTTCGGTACACTGGCGGAGGCTTTTTCGCTGCTTTTTCGACCGCCTACGAAACTAAGTAAGAGAAGAAAGTTAATTCACTCGACTTGAGAATACCTGGTACTTAATTAATAAGGAATAAGTTATATTATCATAATATTTATTAACCTTTTTCAATGTGCAAAGCTTTATAGATGTAGCTTGTTTAGTCTCTGAGTTCTGTAGCTTCTTGAAGTTACTTGTAGAATCTGAGTTTTATATCTTCTTGACCTTATTTACTTGACTGTTGCTGCTTATCAAATACAATATGCCCGACCCTTTTTATTACCTATATCCTCGTAAGATATGAGTAAAGGGTATCCAAATTGCCGAACGACAACCAATTTCTTGCCTCGCGTTTGGCGTCCCGTCTTTTCTTTTCTTTTCATTCGGTTTTTGATAATGTTGCACGATAATGATGTCGTCTGTTTGATGATGTTGCTGCTGGGCCTTTTTGGACCCGGCAAACCGACCTGCTGTGGCAGTTAGGAGAACCCAACCGAACCGAGGCGAACAGGATCTGAACAATCACCTACATTGAAGGAAAAGTTCTGTTCTTGTGAGGGTTTGGGGGCAGAAATCACAGCACGAAGGCAAGTGATTGCAATCGAGGGGAGACCTGCAGGGATCACTATATATTTCTCTCTCTAATTTCCTGAAATACAGTGTGTTTATTCAAATGGATAAGGGAAATCGGAGAAAAATATGAAATATTAATAAAGGAACTTTCAAATTAATACATATTTTCAAGAAGTTATTGCTTCTGGAACATCTGGAAATACTTGGAGTAATTTGTAATTACGAAATGAATGCTTCCTCTCCATTTCTTTCCATCACTTGTCCCACTGTGCCAGCCGGACGGCGGCAGAGGTTAGATGAAATGTGCGCCGGGCGGAGGTTATAAGGTGGCCACGGCAACCGAGCTGCCATTTAACTGACAGTCGGCAGGCAGGCAGCAGCAGCAGCAGGGAGCAGGCAGCAACTCCAGCAGCAACTGCATCCGCAACAAAGTCAGGCAGCAGCGGCAGCCCCATTGAGACCCCAGAGACCTCGGAACCAAAGTCAAGACTCGGGCCCGCAGTCGAAGTCGGCGCATGACTGGAAGCACACAAACCGAAAGCTGAAAGAGCGAGAAAAGCAGAGAGGAGTCGGCCCCAAAGTCAAATGCCAAGCAGCAGATCATGCCGGGGTTTTGGGGTTTGGAGGTTTGGGGTCCCGGGGTCTAGGGGTCCAGGGTCTTGGGTCTTGGAAAACCTCGGACTCGGACTCGGACCGACCAACGTCGCTCGTGGTGTGTTATCAAAGCTGATGATGATTATACCCACTTGCACGCCTTTTTTGTGCCCCTACAGGAAGCCAGAAGACGACCCTGGGTCTGGGTCTGGAGAGGAGCTGGGTAGCAAGAGAGCTGGGGGAGCCTGGCCTGCAATTGGCTACTCGTCGCCGTCGTCGTCGTCGTCGTCGTCTTCGTCTTGTTGCATGCATTATTATTATGCGCATGCGCGCAGTTGGCCATATAATCTAAAATTGTATCTTTGGCGTGTAACCCGGGGCACTTCTTCTTCTTCTTGGAGAGCTTCGGCTCCTGCTCCTGCTGAATCTCCTCCTCCTCTTCCTCCTCTAGAGAAACCAAAGCAACGAAATAAACTGATTATGTGCCCACCGCTCTCTGTAGCGAAATTAACAGCCGAAGCTCCTCGATTCCCCCCTAATCCTCTCCTGAATTCGAGTGGCTGGCTGGCCTTCTTTATGTATTTTTTTTCTGTTGTTTCCCTCGCGGCTTTGTTCGGTGAGCGGGTCACCGAAAATTTGCTAATATTTTGACCTTAAGATGTAATATCTAAGCTGGCCCCAATGCAAACAGTGGTGAAGACGATAAATAAATAAAATATATGAAATAGAATAAAGCAAGATGCTAGCTTAGGGAATTCCTGGGATCATAATTAACTAGGCGTTTAATAAGTTTAATATTTATTCAACAGATATAACCTTTTTTGAATGTAAAGAAAACCTTCTCATAGATATACTACTTTTAAGAAATTTCTTAACATTATTAATTACATTTTTCCTTCGTGAAATATTACTTACAGTTATATCTTTACAAGATCTCTATATTTTCTAATTTTATTTCTCCTTTCTTATTTTATTTAAAATATTACCACTGTACTCCTCTTATCCCCTGCATTTATCTGCAATTTACACAACTCGCCCACTGTCGCAGTCGCGCGACTTTAGTTCGCCGGCGGCAGTAGCTGTGAAATAAACATTAAACTTATTTATTACATCTGTCTAAGTCAAGAGCCGCTGCTCGAGAGCTTCATTACCCCCGCAGGGCCCTCGGGGCAAGCATTCAATAATTTATTAAATTATTTAAATAATAAGCGGGCAATTTTTTATATGTACTCTGTACTGCTGTTGAAACAGCTGGATGATTGATATAGAATACAGCTTTTTTCGGTAAGCGAATCAATCAAAGGTAGATAAGCCGCATCGACAATTTGCCACACTTTTGGGGGAAAGTGCAGCCATGGCCTAGGCCAGGCCCAGGCCTTCCCTTCACCAAGTCGGAGCTCTGCTCTAACTGCCAATCAAATGCTACCTCAGATCGCAGATCGAGATGCCAGGGTACAGACTACAGCACACAGCACACAGCACACAGATTCCAGAGCGCAATCTAGAGGCCACCTAGTAGTCGTTGCCCCGAATGCGTAACAAGATCAAACCGCAGCCACCGCACTCGGATGGGATGCTGGGGAAGCTGGGGAGCTGGATCTTGGAAGCTTCAAGCCGGGACAGCTGGACGGCAGAGGATGTTTGGCATTAAGCGTAATTGTTGGGTTGCTGGGCTGAATAAAAGAGAGAAATATCATTAAATACTCGCTACCAAAATCAAAGCCAAAGACACAAGTGAAGTGTAGAGCTGCTGCTGCTGCTGGAGAAGGCAACAAGTCAACTTTTTTGATACCCCTTAAAAAGGGAGTTTGGGAGTATATGCAGTAATAGAGAGTATAGAAAAATGTAGACATTTTTAAAGGAAATTGTGAACTAAAGGAGTTGTAGGTAGGTTATTTTAACAATTCAATTTCAAACTCCTTTAATTATTTTGTAACAAATCTGAATATATTTCGGAAAATAGAAAATACTTAAATGGTTTAAGGAGACTT
>JAEIIH010014350.1:0-16352 GCA_018904745.1 Drosophila orosa
ACAAAACCGAAATCAATCAAATGGCATACATATTTGAATCAAAAATACTAAAATCAATTGATATGAAATAAAGTTAATTCGTAATGGGGTTTCGTTATAGAGAATACATTGTATTTGACAGTCGCTGGACCCTCCTCCAGCCCAGTGAGTGTGCTTAGGGAATAGCTTACATAAAATGTTGTGGCGAATCCTCTAAGAATACGCCCTGAATCGAGAACAATGTAATATAGATATTGAACTAAACGCACTGAACTTTACTTTTTACTATCTGAACGTAATTATCAGAGAAGAATCACTAGAAGAATCTGAAGAAGAATATTGAGGTAAAATGAGGAAACATATAACAGAAGTTGAACGAAAAGCTACCAAATCAAACATGGAACATAAAACATGAATAATAACACTGGTGGAGTTATATCCAAATAATCAACATTCAACCAAGGAATACTTAAGCTAGTTTAGTTAGTATATCGAAAGACAGAGATATAGCGGATAATATAGAGAGAAATAGGAGTAAAATGATTTTAATTTCTTCGATTTGTAGGTAGAAAGAAAGCGTTCCTTTTGATTTTAGCTTGCTTTAAAATCTTTGGCCGTCCAAAGTTCGAATTCAAAGTCAATGGTACTCAATTTTCTTTAGTTGCGTGACAAAAAAGAGATTTATATGGTGGTTCATAAAGTTGCAGAAGAGGCGTTCTGATATGTGTCTTTTACTTTATTTGATATAAGAATAAAATCGGTTCTTGCTTTTGTTGTTTGATTGGTTGGTTGTTCTGGTAGTAGTTGTTGTAATTGATTGTAGACCATCAGAGAGAGAGATAGATTTACCTTTCGTTGACCAGTTTATCTTGGAATGGATTCCTCGGCTGGCGTTTCATAATATCGGATTCAGCCGTCTCATAAGCTAAGGAAATGGCTGGCACCTAAACCCGTACAAACGAACGTTTGTTGGTTGGTTTTTTCGATTGTTGGTAGTTGGTTGAGTGGAAAAAATAAATGAAATTAAATACGATAAATTATGGAAACATAAACTCATTCGTCCGCTTCTGCTTCTGCTTCTGCTTGCTTCAAAATCTCACAAAAACTCTGAAAATCCGTTGCTGAGCTGAGGGAACGACCGTTGCCTTGCTTTGGCAAGGGTTTGTATTGTTTGTCTTACAAGATAAATTCTATATTGTCTAGAGAGCCCCGCCCCTTACATCTACCTTAGGCTGCTGCTGCAGAGACTTAAAGGACAATAATCAATGCTTGAGGGGTGTGGAGTGACGAACAGAGTTAAACATAAGGCAATGATAAGACTCGAGTTAAATCATGAAATCATGTAAAATCAAATACTTTTGGTTGGGTTGGTTAGTTGCTACGAATCGTGTGCAATTGGTAATTTTGATATTAAAATTTTGCCAAATCTTACGAACTTAAAATCCATTGCAAATGCCAATCAATTGTCTAATTCAAATAACGTCGAGTGGTGAATCTTACGGTTAACTCAGTGTTAGTTACACCACAAAACAAAAATGGTGATCGATATATTGTATGTATTCTGACTTCATTGATTTATTTTTTAAAAGTATTTCTTGTTGTTTTGTATTTTGTGAGATAATAACGAAATACGACGCACACCAATTAACATTTAGAGCGTTCAGAAGATGGCAAATGAGTTCGGCGGTATTCGTTTGGAATATTGATTGAACTTGAATTGTACATGGAGTAAGTAGGAGCAGTTGGATGTGAGTGTATACAGTGGGCTTTGAGATCGATGGGAGATAAAGGAGAGTATTCGAAATGTACAGATGAATGCATGATCGAATTCTGCCACCAGTAATGGGAACATATGCTACAGAGAGATGAGAGATCTGAGAGGAAGCTGGGTGGTGGTACGAGTGATGACATTCTTAAGAGTTAGTTGGGGTGTTTAGTAAACCATAAACGTGTCAACGGCTTTGTTAGTTGTTTGCGCGCTTCTCGTTTAGGCCAAACTTATGCTAATTACAATCCAGCCACATACACATAAGACATATGCTATATTTATATGGTTTTCTCTTGCTTTGCGCTTTTTCTTTAGTTCAGACTTTTGTCGCTTTTAGTGGTTGAGATTAGGTTGGTGGTGGGTGAGTGGTGAGTGTGTGTGGTGTGTGGTGTGTGGTGTGTGTTAGTGTGGGGTAGAAATTGACTTGATTGGCACCTTGAGTTCACTAATTTATCGTTGAAGGGGTCACGTGGCGGACGCTTCATAATATCGGCTTCGGCATGTTCGTAGGCCAATGAAATGGCTGGCACCTAAGTATTGGATTATGGCAGGTAGTTACATTAGCAACGGATTACATAATTTTGAAATTCAGTTCGGGGCTTGGCCTAGAGCTGTGGGACATGGGTCAGAGCACTTAAACTACTCGGATAGCCTAGCACTGGCGGCACTGGCACTGACACTGGCTCTGGCACTGGCGATGATCGGTCACGAGCTGCTGCAACTGCAACGGGGTTACCTCTCATTGACCAGGTTGTCGATCTCCGGGTTGCGCGGCCGGCGCTTCATGATGTCCGCCTCGGGTCCCTCGTAGGCCAGCGATATGGCGGGTATCTGCTCGCCAGTGTGCATCGCGTTTCGCGGTTCAGAGTGTGCGTTAGAGACTAGTTCTTAACAGTAATTAACCGCAGTTGGGTTGGGCTACAACTTTACATTTAACTTGCTCGAGAGCTCGAGTTCGACTTAAGCGCAACGTTAACATAATAGTCTTCAGCTTGGACTGTGCTCGGGGCGGCGGGCGAAACTTACCATGTCAGTTCCCAGATCGATGCACAGAATCGTCACGGTTCCCAGTGGCAGTGGTATGTCGCAGAGGATGAAGGCCAGGAAGGGCGAGATTTCGGGAATGTTGGAGGTCAGGGTGTAGGCAATGGACTTCTTCAGGTTATCGAAGATCAGGCGACCCTCCTCCACACCAGTCACAATGGAGGCAAAGTTGTCGTCCAGCAGAATCATGTCAGCGGCCTGCACAGGAGCACAAGGTTAGATTAAACATTCTCAGCAGATTTATGACAATATCAGCTCCACATTGCGCCATCCTCATATTTCTCGACTCACGTCCTACGCGACTGTCACAGAAACCAAAAATACATGAGTTGAGATGATACACAAAGAAAAAATCCGCACTTGAAGCCCATAAACTCTTCTCATTTTTTGTAAATCCCACAGATACATATATCTCTTCTAAGGTACTCACTTCGATTAAAAGGGGCGTATAAAATATTAAAATAATATCTTGGGTTATTAATACATGAAAATATCACTTGAAAGAATGCAAAGTTTATGTGAAAATAATGTTCCTATTTGATGACCAATTCTGGTGATATTTGCTACAGGATCTGGAATGTGGGGACTATAAGCTGTCTTACCTGCTTGGACACATCGGATCCGGCGATACCCATGGCAACACCAATATCAGCCTTCTTCAGAGCCGGAGAGTCGTTGACACCATCACCAGTCACGGCCACAATGGCACCCATGCGCTGGCAGCCCTCCACAATGATCAGCTTCTGCTGGGGCGAGGTACGGGCAAAGACGATCTCGGTGTGGTAGCGCAGGATCTCATCCAGCTGGTCGCTGGACACATCACGCAGCTCGGCGCCGTGGACGACGGCGGCCTTGGCCTCACGGGGATTCACCTCGGAGATGGGGATGTTCAGGCGCTGGGCAATGTCCTCGACGGTCTCGTTGCCCTCGGAGATGATGCCGACGGACTTGGCAATGGCCTTGGCAGTGATCGGGTGATCGCCGGTAACCATGATGACCTTGATACCGGCCGAGCGGCACTTGGCCACGGCATCGGGCACGGCGGCACGGGGAGGATCAATCATGGACATGAGACCGACGAAGCGCAGGTTATCGATGGGGAAGTTGATGTCGTCGGTGTTGAACTTGAAGCCGGAGGGATACTTGTCGGAGGGCAGCATAAAGTCGCAGAAGCCGAGCACACGCTCACCCAGTCCTCCGAGTTCCATGTAGGCGTTGTTGAACGCCTCCTTCATCTCCTCATCCAAGACCTTTTCCTTGCCGTTGATGAAGATGGTGGAGCAGCGCTCCAGGATGCGCTCGGGGGCACCCTTCATGACGAGCAGGAAGCGGGGGTCGTTCGCGTCCTCGTTCTCGTGGATGGACACCTGGTATTTGTTGGTGGAGTTGAATGGCACCTCAGCGATCTTCTTGTTGCGCTTGCGAATATTCATAACGTCGCCCAGGGCCAGTTCCATGCACTTAAGGAGAGCCGCCTCAGAGGCATCTCCGCTAACCTCCTTCTTAAGAATGGGCACACCATCTTGGCCTCCCTTGAACTCGGCACGGTTACAGAGAGTGGCAATGCGAGAGAGCGCCTTGAATCCAGGGCTGGTTCTATCGTATTGAACACCCGACTGATCCTCGGTGGTGTCGGCCTCGATGATTTGGTTGTCGAACCACATGTGAGCAACCGTCATGCGGTTCTGGGTGAGGGTGCCGGTCTTATCGGAGCAGATGGTCGAGGTGGAGCCAAGGGTTTCCACGGCCTCCAGATTCTTCACCAGGCAGTTCTTGGATGCCATACGCTTGGCGGTGAGGGTCAGGCACACGGTGACAGTGGCCAGCAGGCCCTCGGGCACGTTGGCGACGATGATGCCGATCAGGAAAATGACGGCGTCCAGCCAGTGGTAGCCCAGAATGAAGGCAATCACGAAGAAGGTGACGCCCAGGAACACGGCCACGCCGGTAATCAGATGGATGAAATGGTGAATCTCCTTGGCAATGGGCGTCTCGCCGGTGTCCAGACCGGAGGCGAGGCCAGCAATGCGGCCCATGACAGTGTGGTCGCCACAGCTGATGACCACACCCTTGGCAGTGCCCTCGACGGCGTTGGTGGAGAAGAAGGCCAGATTCTTGGTCTCCAAAGGATTCTCATGGGTGAACTCGGCGCCGCGGGACTGCGGCTCCGACTCGCCGGTCAGCGACGAGTTGTCCACCTTGAAGGTGCGCGCCTCGATAATGCGGATATCAGCGGGGATACGGTCGCCGAACTTCACCTCAACGACATCGCCCAGAACGAGATCCTCAGCGCGCAGCGTGAGTTTCTCGCCCTCGCGGATGACGGTGGCGAACTGGGGTACCATGTTCTTGAACGATTCCATGATCTTTGAACTTTTCGATTCCTGCAGAACACAAAAGCACACCGCTGTTAGTTAGCAAACCTGATAGGGGAGGATCTTCAAGGGAAACCCACCTGATAGTATGAGAAAATGCCCGTCACAATGACGACAGCGGAAAGTACAATACCCAGATACAAATTATCGTCGGCCGGCTCCTCGCTGGTGCTGGCCTGGATCGAATAGGCCACGAAGCAGAGAATAGCACCGATCCACAGCAACATGGCGAAGCCACCGAACAGATTCTTACAGAACTTCACCCACTCGGGCGTCTGCTTTGGTGGCGTCAGCGCATTGGGACCATCGCGCTCCAAGTTCTCCTTGGCCTTGGCGTGACTTAGACCCTGTGCAGGAGATCGATCATAGGTCATGGGTGGTCGTAGTGAAGCACTAGGCTAGGTGTTTGTTTACTCACATTCTCGGGATGTGTCTGAAAGCGCTGATACAATTCCTCAGGAGAGATTTTATGAAAGTCGATATCCAACTCCTGTTTGAGATCATCCAAATTCTCTTTCTTAGCTCCTTTGGCCGGCATCTTGCGTCTTGACTGTTCAAAGTTCAATTCAAAGGGGAAATACATTAGTTGGGGAAGTCATTGGGTGCACAACTGCAGCTGCGATAGACCCATAAGCCGACACGAATTTCGATTTACTTCATGCCTTGGTAGAAGCCCGGATTAGACGAAGAAGAGTGTTCAGTTTTACCACGAGTGTTGGAGTTTGTTAGCGAGTGAAGAGATAGAGGGAGAGATCGAGGCCCAATACACCATTTACCAGTTAGAATTAGACATTACCGGAGCCCAGGAGGGCACACTTACCCAGTTCTAATTAATACTTAGTGCTACTCGGGGGTCGAACCCATTCCGAAATGAGCTCGAGCGTGAGAATATTCGGAACGACCGATCTATAGCTTCGGTAATCTAAGGCATGCAAAATGCGCGCTGAATACGCTCTCCGATCGTAACGAGAAGAGCACGTAAATGAATTGAGGTGCACAAAACACAAAGCGACAGGCAATTATACAAACATATACGTTACGTGGGTACACAAAACAAAAATAAATTCAAAGGAAAAACTAGCGGAAAAAAGAGTGAATGAAAATTAACTTCTCCTACATGGCGGCCGCTAAAAATGTGTACATATTTACTATGCACTGGCTGACCTCGGAGGCCTTCGAATTGGCCAAAACGCCGAAATAAAATAAAATGGATTCAGATATATTATATTATATATAGACTAAGCAGCTGTCTAGTGTCTGGCATTCTATCTTTAACAGTGGCTATAAGTGTATTTCTTTTCTTTTTAATTTTATTTCTTAAAGAAGCACGCGCAATGCCTTTTGGCTCTCTGACGTCACTATTTTGGGGGGGTTGCCATGCAATCAAGGCGAAAACAAAAAACAAACAAATCAAAGTACTTTTTACTGGTCATTTGGAAACTTTTTGAAAGCCGGCTAAAAATCTGTTTGTATCAATTCAAGAAAAGAAAAACATTTCATATAAAAATAAAGTATTCTCGAGTGGCTTTGGAGGATGGAAAATATATTTCGAGAAAATCGAAAATTGCCATATTTATGGCATTATTATTGGCCACGGTTATGTGTACATATAGAAATGGTATTTATAGCTCCTGTAAACATTTCGGCGACTCTCTCTAAATGTCAACCGCACTCGGCAGATGCCATTTTGGATGCATGCCCAAACCACACACAAGAAATATAATAAATAATAAGTGCAATTAGAGATTGGGAAAAGGGAAATCGATGGGAATGGGAATGGGAATGGTAATGGGTTAGTAAGGCGCATAAAATCGAAAGGAAGGCAGACTGTGAAAAGTGAAAGACATAAATAGGGCGAATGGGAGATACATATACATAAACATGTGTGAGTGTGAGTGAGGAAAATTCGATTTACCTTGTAGTGACCATCGGCTGTGCGATTGTCGTCATCGGTGGCTATAACCGTGGCGACTCGATAGGAGTCCGCTCTCCCATGCTACGCGCACAGAGGGTTCGGATTCGGTTTCGATTTCGATTTCGATTTCGGTATCGGGTGGGTTGGAGGGTGGTGTTTGATTGATGATGTCGATGATGGGCGAACAAACGAACAAACGGGTATAAACGGGAAGAGATACAAATCAAAAATCGAAACAAAACGAAAGGCGAGCATAAAAAAAATGCAAAGACGTAGACTATAAAGTATGTAGCATATGACTAAGATACAAAAAAGCTCCGATAAAGTGATAAATGGTACAATAATAATTTAATTATTCAGAAATGATTCGAACGAATGGTAAATATTTATTCGAACATGCTAATCACCTTCTATTACACCATTTAACACTCTATCGTAAATATAAAAATATACGTATGATAAATCAAAAAGTTAATATGTTGTTCGGATGCGTAAAGTAATTATAAATGTAATCAAAGCATATAGGTTTATGATAGACATAACTATGGAACTATGAATGTAACGTAACAATCTACTGAATCTACGAACGCTTTGGGGGTTTGCGGTTTATCCATTGCCTAGCAACACTTGATTGTTTTGATGATTCAGCACAATTGGATATGGGAAAAGTTTTCAAGGCTGGCTAAGGACAATGAATCATGGGTTATACATAGACTGCCATTAGGAGAGCTTTCCAGCCTACGGTAGCTAAGATTCGACCCCGTCGCGGATCTGGCAGCGTTATCTGCAATGCGTTCTGACTCATTAATGGTGCGCTTCATCGTTTCATTATTATTATTTTAAAAACAAACAAAACATGCGAGTGGAGAGCGCACCCGTCAGCGTCAGCGAAAGGCAACTCAAAAGATATGCAATATAAACACAAGACTTCGCTCTGTTTGGCCGTGCAAAACCGAGGAGCCGAAAGAAATCAAATCAAATTAATTAAAAATACACAAGACTCGAGAGAAATGCTGTGCACGCTAATAAACTCGTGGGCGAGGGGAAAACCTGTCGCGCTCACATGGCAGCCAACTTACGGCTATATTCGATTTTATTCGAGAATCTTACGCTTTGTTTGGCTTTGCGTTTCTCGGCCTGGCGTTTCAAGATTTATTTATTTTCTTTATATATTACGTGTATATAATATGTATGGACTTTTGCTGTTTGGGCTTTCGGTTCAATTGGGGACGCGACGCCAGCATGAAATGGATCGAGAATCGTGCCTATGGGTTCTCTACTTTTTGGCTTACGGACTGTGGCTAGTGTTCAAACGACTCTCGATGTGCCTTTCGTATCTTTTAGCTCTGCGTCCCCGTAGTAGCTCTCTCTTTATGATTCTCCCTCAAGTGCTAGACAATCTGGAGGCGTTCGATGAGTTTAAAATAGAGTTAAGATATTAAAATTAGTTAGAGTCTGGCTTAGCGTAACTTAAGCTTAATTGCTAAGCCTGCCTGATGGTGCAAACAATTGTTAGCCGTGACTTTGTCGGCTGAAAGCGGAAAAGCGGGTGGCTTTCCCACAATGGCGCTAATTTTGATTTTCCTATACAAATTAATTCAACTTAATCGCGCTTTTCATGCTTCAATTGATACGAAACAATGCCAAGTGGCACACAGCATGTGGAAACAAGGGTACGGGTCTGGGTCTGGGGTCCAGGATGGAGATCGAGGCGATATATATAAATCAAAATGCGACAATGGCTTGCTGGCCGGCCACAGCACAGAAAAGCTTACATAAGTCCGCGAATGGAAATGGAAAATAGCAAACGGCAAACAGCGAACTGCGAACTGGCAGCTACTAGCTTCTGGCGAGCCAATTAGGCGAACAGATACAAATGTATCTGTGGCTGCGCTCCAGCTGCTTTTCCCCACCGCTAAAACGGTTCGCGCACATTTCGCTGCAAACCATTTGGCATTTGAACTTGAATATCAATTTACAACAAGCCGACGACGCCGAGGAGGAAGAGCGGCGCACAGAATTGACGCGCTAATTGTTCAATCAATGCAAAAGTATCTGGGAAACGTGTAAAGCTGCGGGCGTAGCCGAAAACGAACAATTGTCACCGCCAGCCACATCGCTTTCGCCCGAAGGTGCATAAGCCGGCAGGTGAGTGCAAGTTCGGTTTGAACCAGTTTCAAACCAGATTTGAGCGGCTCAAGCTTACAGGTAAACAAAGGAAAATTTTCAGAACAAAATTTTACATCGCTTACAAATGTTATATTGGAAATGATAAAAATATCTTAAGCTTTAAAAGATAAAAGGAGCTTTCACGGAGTTCATCTTTAGAAAGATACCTATGCTTGGGCATGGGTTACATATTGTAATATATTTATTACTTTTAAAATCATCAACAAATTTAAATTTAGAACCAAACGTAATTATAAAATATGCCTTAGGTAAGAAATACTTGGTTCTGCTTTCTAAAAAATATTATGTCCATTTACTTCATTTACTTAAGAACTTAAGACTCTTTTTTTTCTCAGTGTTTCGACCGAAGCAAGGGGGAGATGTCTGGCTTGAATACCAATCATACACTCGGCTCGGAAATCGAAACTGTTTACCTAGGCTCGTTTTTCCCGAGCCCCCGAACAAAAGAAAACAAAATATAAAAATTCCAATGAGAAACCAGTTTTGGTGCATGATAACAGATCGTGCCCAGTATCGAGATGCATTTTCTCCGGGGCCGTATCTATCTATCTGTGAACCCGACTTGTTTTTGTGAACCCCAGATACACAGATACCGCTCCTCCTCTAGCAAGCTTGACTCGCTAATGATCTCAGTTCTCGGAGCGTTCAATTTAAACATTATTAACGATTCCCCGCTAATTATCTGCTTAATTTTCGCACGTTTTGCATGCTCTGTTTGAAGAGACCCAGCCTCCCCCAGAAGGCGGTTCTTCCGTCCCGATATGTACGGCACACTTTGCTATCGGAGTTCTCCCATAAAGAAACCAAAGAGGGGGTCGTAATTACAGTAGGTTACGCAACCCTGACTTGGAATTACATAGACTTAAAATGATAATGCGGCTTAAATTAATCATGCCCAAAGCAGTCAGTGTAAATTATGAATGATTGAGGTAAATACGTAAATAGGGTGAGGTGTTCCTCAGCTGGTCAGTTTTGATTACCCACCTGAGCACTCATAATGTCTGGGGACTCTTGTTTAAACTTATTAGAGGCGAGACAGTGAACAAACGAAAAGGCAAACGACGACGGCGTGTGCAAATATAAAACACGATGAACAAGTAACAACAGAATAAAATAAGATAAAACAAATCAACTGAAAATAGATGCAAAAAAGTAAAGGAAAAGAAATGAAAAAGAAGTCGGTTAAAATGGTTCGGGCTTATGCAACAATCAGCACGATACGCGGGCGCTGGAAGGACGAGGCGGTTGGAGCAGCAAGTGGACCGCTGGAAGGGCACGGAGTCACGGGAAAGTGGAAGCCCACATGGAAGTGTGGAAATGCAGGCTGGCTGCAGTTTCCAGGATGCCGAGTAACGACGGCACATGGCAAAGCCAGAGAGAGCTTGAGAGAGAGAGAGAGCGGACGCCAAAGAGAAAGCGCGAGCTCGGCGGTAAACAGCGCAGTGCGAGAGAATACCGTTAGAGGCGCAAGTTCGAAGAGTGGCCAGGAAAAGTGCTCGAACTTTTCCAAGACTTTTTTCCCGCTCCTCCTCTCTGCCCCTCTTTTCTTTCCTGCCACTCTGGCGGCACTCTGTGCTGTGGAATTATGAAATCGCCAAGCGGGGGGCCAAATCCATACCCACTCATTCGTGTGGGGTGGCCAGGAAATTACTGCCATTCCAAAATGTAAATCGCGTCAATTGAATCTAAACGATTTCATTGCCACAAAAGTACGTCAGACGGACAGAACGGAACGGAACAGAGCGGGAGGATAGCGAGGTGAAAGAGACGCGGAGGAAGCGGACGGATAGAGAGACGGACATGAACGCCAAATTGAATGCCAAATCAAAAGGACGGAAAAACATTATTTCTGCAGACGAAAATCTCTGTGGCACACACACGCACACAAAAGCACTCGCACTCTCACACTGCGGCAAATTATTGTCAAAATTGTCGAAAATGCATTTCTTCTCACTTTTGCCAATTTTTCAATCCGAAAAAACGTCCTAAGCACACACACAGTTCGTTTCGTTTCGATCCCCGCTCTCTCTCTTTGGCTGGTCACCAATACAAGTGTATATATCCATTACGCCAGGCATGAAGTTTTGGAAAAATCGATTCCGTACAAGGACGTTGCCGTTTTCTCAACGCCCCTAGTGGGGCGCGCGGTGGGTCGGTGGGCGCTGCAGTTGAGCGGACATGGAAAGTTCTTGGTTTTTTTTTTATGTATGTTTTTTTTGGTTTTTTTGCTTTTTTCTACCTTTTACACGTTCGGGTGCTATTACACAATTTTTGCGCTTGGCGTTGCGAATTCTGTTTTGGGGGCTTTCGCAGAAAACTACCCCGTTAGCAGCTGTATTGAACTTGTTTTCAGCACTAGAACCGAATCGCGTTGGAACGAGACAACGAATACTGATCACACACGGTCGCTTTGCTACGGCTAGGCTATTATGTGTTCCTTCCTTTCCGTCGAACGAACGTTCGAGTTAGTCCTGCTGCTTCCTCTTCTCGCTGGACTCAATCGATGCACAGTTATTGTGTAAGCAGAGCAGCGGAGCACACACCAGCGCCGGGGAGCGGGCGGGCGGGCAGGCGGGGAGCAGAGCTGTACTGTACCACCCGACAAAGAGACGAGAGAGCTGCTGCTACAGTTGGACCTTCCCAGTTCGGTTTCGACGTTCGACTGAAACTTTTCGGCGCGCCGCGAGTGGTTAAGCTTTCTCGGATAGAACGTTCTGTCGACGTCGGCGCGGCGCTGCGGCGCGGCGAGAGCTTTCGCCAGCAGATGTTACACCCGCTCTCTCTGTGCGGCCCCCAACTGCCCTCTCCCGCCCCCTGTTCGTCCCCACCGCCGCTCAGCCGCCTGTGAAAAGTGCACGGTTGCTGAGAGCTTTCCAGCCGAAAAATCTATGGCAGTGTGACAAGTGAGGCAGGCAATGGGCGGCAGGAGAGAGGAGAGGCGCCCGGAGCGGGCGGAGAGCTCTTCGAAATTGGAGCAGCGCGAGAGGGGGCGGTGGGCGAGAGCACTGCTCAGGGGTTGGCTGCGCAGCTCAGAGTAGCGGAATGTATGTCAGTTGGAGCGCGGCAGGCGGCGAGGGGGTGGCGGCTTTGGGGAGCCAGCGAGGCAGAGAGAGAGATAGAGAGACAAGGAAAGAGAGCGTGCCGAAGGGGAGCGAAAAATCTACATAAATTGTATAACGAAAACAAAGCGCTCGAGTTCGAGTTTGGATTTGATAAAAAGGGCAGGCCAAGACAGCTTTGGCATTTGGGAATGTCGCCTTATCGAGCCCTCGCATGACGTCACTTCAGCGAACCCCAGTCCGCAGCCCCCCTCAATTATTCAGACTCAGATTCACCATCCAGTCGGATGGACAACCCCCGGGGCCAAGTGGAAAACCTCCCCGAAGTAGCAGTAAATCAATGTGACTCGTTAACAGAAGCACAGTTCCATATTTAATAATAAGCGAAACGCCCAGAGTCCAGAGTGAATACACTTTCCCTGCTTACTTAACACATCCAAGAAATGGGGTTGGGGTCTGAAATGACACCACCCCCGGCTTAAGGACTCGAGCAATTTTCCATTCGGACCTTGAGTCTATTTTGGGGCTCAAGTAACTCGAGTTTAATTACACGTAATGTGGCCAACACAGCTACAAGAAAAACTCACATGGATACGCACTTGGCCACCAAGGAATGCACAGGAAAAATAAACTGAGTTATCGGATATCCATACGTAGGAATAAATCGGTAGTAAATGACTTTCTGCTTTCAATACAGGCTACCTTTCTTTTTGGTGAATTTTTATTGCATTTCTATTATACTTTTGGTTATATACACATCTGAGTAAATGTTTATCGATTAAAAATCGATGTTTGCTCACTAAAATATCGAAGATTGGCCTATAGTATAACAAAATTTTAGAACTACACTCTTTAAAAATATTTCTCCATGGTAATAAATTAATATTTTACTTTAGAAATCATAATTCTTCAAGTTATAAAATTCGTAATATTTATATCTAATTGCTTGTTCTGACAAGTCGGCCGTAATTTCGCTCTGTGCTGAAAATACCAACGGAAAATCAATAGAAAACATCGTGCCAGCGAAAAGGCAGCAGAAAAAGTTTCTGTCTCTTTGATTCGGAGCCGAGGGGTGGCTCCCCTATCGATCCACTTGGCCCATCAGATTTCAGACCGGAATCGTGCCCGTTTTATCAACTTATCCAATCGCATGTGATATCCGCCAAAGGAGTGCCTCGGCCAGATGAACTCTGACTCAATTTGTGGGTCATCAACAGGGGCCAAGGGGCTGGGGGCCAAAATAAATAAACAAATGCCGAGTTAAGTGACCGTGCTAGCCAGTTGTGGGCCGCCAAGCGTTCTGGCCTAAAACAAAGTTATGTAATGACACGTCAAAAAACACTTGGCAACCGGAATGGCAGTTGAGATACATAGATAAAGTTATAGACTTTTGTCCAGATATCGTAGCGATGACCCACAGAAATACACACATATCCATACATATTTATATATACCTAAATAGATATCTATGTGAATCAACTCGTGCCCCTTCCTTATGGGAGTAACGTCACAGCTCGCCAACGAGTTCAGCTGACAAATGGTCAACTGACGAGGGCGTCCTCTGCCCCATCGGCCAGGCTGGCGCCTTCAGACGGCCATAATCGATCAGTCACTTCGAGATATTCGCTGGAACAGCTCAATTTGGGTGTTACACCTGTCACGGCCACGCCCCCGCCACGTGTCGCCCCCCTGGCCTGGGAAACACCGAATGCCAGCATGCTGAAAAATCAATATGCAAATTATGGCTGCGGCCTAGAGCGGCGGGTGGCTTGACTTGGCTTGGCCAGAACAGAAAGGGTCTGTTCCCCTGGCAGTTATGACTTTTAGGCAAAATCAATAAGCGGAGCGGCGCTGATGACTCTACCAATTTGCATGGTGTCAAAGTCAACAAGCCACTGCCGCAGCTAGAGCCGCAATCCTAATCTAGATCGAGCCAGAGTGCTCCAAGTTTCCCCAAAGCCCAAATCGACAGAGGAACTTCTTGGAACGGATTTATTAAACAATACTTGGAAATGAATAAACTATAACCATAATATTTGCTTAATAAATATAATACTATGACTTAAAATTTACAAAAAATACGCTAATACCTCAATGACTCTATTAAATTAATAATCACTTTTAGTTTTCATAATCTAAAATTTGGTAAATATTGTATAGACCTCAAATAAAATACTGTTTCCATAAATATGAAGATAAAGCTATGTATATAATAAGACTACTCCTCAATGTAAAGAAGCCTTCAAAGAATTCAGAATATCCTTTCTGCTATGTGACTTTCGATAATTTCAGCTTAGGAAGCTTCACTTTAGTTCAGGGGGAGTTGCATTCGCACTTCTGCATTTGAAAAGGGGATGAGCGTGCAAGTTGGTTTGGCAGTAAGAAGCTAAAACTTTGGCCAGCCCGCTAATTGCCATTGGCAAGTGCAATCCCCCGAGGGGGAGTGGACCAGAGAGTGGGCGGCGGACCTCGCCTCGGTTGCATAATAATGGCGTTCATGACCTGGGCCCTGGGCCAGAGCGGCGACACAAAATCAGAGACGGCGACAGAAAGTCCGAGATCGAGTGCAGCATAATCACAGCCATCACGAGTGCCCCGATGTGCCAGCGAATGAGCCATAAAGCCGACAACGCTCTGTTGTACTTGAGCACTGATTAAAATGTGTGACCCCTGTGTTCCGCCCTGCATTTCCTTTGGTCCGCAGGGGTTCTCCTCCCGCCATGAATGGCCAGGTCTTGACAATGGTCGTGCGTGGAGCTCATCGTGAAATATATCAAGAATCTGAATATTTCTAGGAAAGGTATATGCACACGGTTCCTTTTAGTAGCTAGTAAAGGGCTTAAACCGTTTTATTGGTCATTTGGCTTATATGCAATGTGTAATCCTAATGATGGCAGGTTTTTCGAGGCTTTATGGATTTAACAATGAAATCTCCGAGCTCAAGTCACGATAAGACATCGTGTAAACACGTTGCGTACCGAAAGTCAGAGTCCGGCTGTAGTTAGTCTATGATGCCATTCGCAGCAATTTGTTCGTCGCTCCTCGTAGGCGTTTATGACAATAGATTTACGAGCATATCGTCTAATTTGCGCCATTCCCATTGTAAAGAAGCGACCGGCCATCCATCTCATATAGTAGTTAAAAAGATGAGAAAAGCCTTAGACGACTACGACGACGACAACGACAACGATGAAGGAAAGTCACTGGCATCTCTCGGCGGGCAGCATTGAATGAAATGCCCCGGAAAAAACCAATTGTTATTCCACGTTTAATTTAGTAGAGCAATGAAAAGCATAAGCCTGTATATCTGGCTTCGCCTTCCACCGACCCGACCACCTTGTGAATCCGATTTCACGGTTTGCGGGAGCGGACAACAGCAGCTGACTGGGCTGCATCGTTGTGGGCGGGCACAGGTCTTGGATCCATCCCATTCCATCCCATCCCATCCCATCTCATCGCATCGCATCTCATAGATACGGATACGGACAGATACAGGCAGCGTTTGGCTTTGAGCTTCAGTTGGGTAATGCGAGCCGCCGGAGACCGCTCTCGCTCGTCCGAAAATGGAGCAATAAATTCTAATCAAAATTAAAATATACATAATAATAAAGTAAGCAAAGCAGCTATCTAGTATAGCACGAGCATTTTCTATAGCCCATTCAGCGCGTGTGTGCACTTGTCATTGCCTGGAAGCTGTCTCTCTGTCCGTCTGTTTGGACGGCGCAGAGGCGTTCTTGGGGGTTCTGGGGGTTCGAGGTCCAATATGTTGGCCAAATGAGCTCTGCTCGGCGGGGGCTGATGCTACAGTCAGAGTGATTTGCCTCGTTTTCTTGCTAAATATATGAAATACACTTTTTTATGGTATACTCCGAGGGTCCTAAACAAGTTGCCAGTTCATCTCCATAAAGTCTACTGATAGCAGAGCTTTTGTGGAAGCTGTAATGCTTGGAAACAAGTATAAGGACTGGATGAGTAACTGTATAATCCTTATCAGTTGGTCCGAGTAAGTAATATGTTTCTTT
>JAEIIH010014360.1:0-22489 GCA_018904745.1 Drosophila orosa
AGTGAATCATAGAAAATGATTCTCCGTTCTCCGTCGAACGGATCGGAACCTTGATAGCACTTTTGCTTGTGGTTTAAGGCAACTGCTCGCATTTCCATTACCCAACCAGGTCATTAGGCAGTCCGTCCTTGCAGCTATGCAATTTCCGGTAATTCGTAATTCAAGTAGCTTTGCATAAACTCCTTGCTTCCATATATTTCCGCTTATTCCGGTGGCTCTCTAAGTGCCCCTGACTGACCCAGACCCAAAGCCAGACCCAGGCCCGAGTGTGACTCAGGCAATTAGCGAGGAGAGAGAGAGAGGACAGGAGTTTTCCCTACGTCCAGACGGATTTGTGTCATTAGCGCTGTTCATTCAGTTTTCGGGGCGGAAAAACCCGGGGAAATCCGAGCTGCCCCGTTCCTCTCGCTAATTGCATGTTTGTTATCTTTGGGAACGCGCTTACCACCGAACGCAGGACAGATCTGATAACCAGAAGCAGAAGCAGGCTTACATTTTGCACATGAATCAGACACATAGATTTATTGTTGCTTGTTTTTATGTTGTTCGTGGTTTACAATGTAACTTTTGGCTTGCACCATTACGTGGGTTAGATATTAGTTGTGTATCCTCTCTCATTTTTGTTGTATTATTATTATTATTTTTTGTTCAGCACAAATGTGGCTTTGTGGAGTAATTCAGCTTGGTTTCGCATTGTGTACTCTTCGTTTTAGTTTATTATAATTTTATCACAGCTATACGTTTATATTTATTTGTTAATAATTGTGTGTTTACCGTTGAATATGTTTTTCCTCGTTTGAAAACATTTAAAAAGTCATAATAAATAAACACATTTACACCCAAATTGCCTACGAAAAGGAAAGGGGGATGCTTAGGGCGGGGAATAACATGGAAAATGTGAATAGATTTGCAAATAGTTCAGCGGGAAACCCTTAGGAAAGCTCGAACCCAGTGTTGCTGCTCACGGCATAGCGCAGTTTGTCCCTTAACGTGGACTTCTTTTGGTAATTGGGCAGCTTCAGCAGGTTAAAGCACGTGGAGGAGGTGGGCAAGCGATTCAGGGGATCCTTCTTCCGTATGGTGAAGAAGCCACGTATCACGCTGCCAATGGTGTCCCCAGTGTCCTCGTCATCGCCCACCTCCACGCAGCGTATGGAGAAGGGCGGCTCCAGGTGGGCAAAGCCCAGCAGCGGAGGCTTCGAGCAGCTCGTTACAAACTGGAAAAAGAGGAGATTTATTACCATGAGAAGCTACTAATAAGATTCCCTTATATTGACTCACCTTTAAAAACAGCTTGCGCTCCTCCTCCGTGAAATCCTTGGCCAGAATGTCCCAGAGCCAGCCCACCACACGATGGGAATCGTGAAAGCCGCCATAGTACTGTGTATGCTTGCGCAGATCCCTCAAGTCCAGCGGCACCGTGTCCCCGGAGATGAGACGCTGCAGTTCCGGCGGCGAGAAAAGGGACAGCCATTCCGGATTGACAATGCTGCGGAAACCCCGATTAAAGGCCACCGTCTGCTCCCGAATCTGGGTGTTCATATGGAAGAAGGCCATGTAGTGGATGTACACCAGCTTGTTGTGATCGTTCACCACCCGAGCCTTGCCGCCCGGATGCAACTCGTGCGTCACTATCTTGCCCATCACATCCTGGTCCACGGAGAAGGTCAGATTGAGATCGGCCACATCCTGCTTGTAGTGCTTGATGAAGGTCAGGCTGCGGTACAGCTCGTTGTCCAGCGACGGCAGCTCGTCCATGCAGGAGTACAAGGCCTGCTGCGTCTGGCCCAGCAGCTGGGAGAGGAAGAAGGAGGCGAAGGGCACATCCACCACGATGCCCTCGTACACCGCCTTGCCCAGCATGCGGCCAACGAACTCGAACAGCTGCAGGTGATTGTCCTGGACGTAGGAGATGGGCGACGGGTACAGCCGCTGGTCGGAGGTGGTCTTGAACAGATTCAGCGATGGATCAAACACCTTCTTGATGGTCTCCTCGAGGAACTCCTTGAACACGCCATCCTGGTCAATGCCCGCCTCGTGCAGTCCCTGCTGATTGATGAATCGCACACGAATGACGCCCTTGAGGGCCTGCGTGGGCTGGGCGGCCAGTTGCCTGTACCCGTCCTCCACGATCCGCTCGCGATGGATGACAATCAGGGCAGAGCGCGGCGAGGCGCAGGCACTTTCCGTGAGACCCATCACCGCCTTCTCGTTCTGCACAAACTTGCGGAAGAGCTTGACCCGATCCTCGTGCGGTATAATGTGCGGCATCTTGGCCAGCAGCAGCATGGCATTCCGCTTGGCCTTCTCCAAATCATTGATGAACGTCGAGGGCTTCACCTCCGGTATGAGCCAGTGATTGGGCGGTGTAAACGGACGACGGCAGTCGCGGCGATAGAGGCAAAGCATCAGCGTGTGCAGCGCCAGAAATACAGGATTCTGTACAATGTTCTTGGCGCCTAATGGTGAAGTGAATATAAATATAGATTACCCCTAAATACCTCGACAAACTCACCCAAAACGTTATCATTGATTAGTTTGTAGAGCATATTGTTGAGGAAATAGGTCAGCATCACATAGTCGTTCAGCTTGAAGGGATTCTGCTCTGTGTACATCTCATATTCATCCAGAATTCTGCAGGGAAATGCTTAAGTTGTGATTACACAAGTAGTTGCATCCAACTTACGTGACATAGTGGGTCATGCAGTCGCAGAAGAGCATCAGCATGGCCGTCTGGGGCTTCTGCAGGTTCGTCTCGCACTTGAGCAGCTCCAGGTACTCCTTCATGCCGCAGTTGGGGCCCAGCGAGGTGATCAGCAACCAGATATCGTAGAGCACATTGTCGTTGTAGCAGATGCCCGTGAGGATGTCTAGCTTCATCTGGGAGAGCGTGTTCAAGGCAGCATAGTACATGCCACAGATGCGCGACACCTGCAGCACCTCTGCGTTGTCCAGCCGGCGCCACTGCTGCTTCGTTTGCTTGCTGCTAGCTCCTGCGCCTCGCGTCGAGCTACGCTCCAAGGCTCGCCGCAGCAGGTTCGATGTGGAAGGCTGCTGCGGAGATTGGAACTCTATGCGCTCGTAGTTCCTATTAATCTCCTTGAGGAGATCCCCCAGCAGCATCTTAATGCAGCGATGATCCCAGAGCATGTGGAACTGCTTCTTAATCAGGGCCACATTCTGATTCTGCGCCGGCTCCGGCCCCGGAGTGTGCCAGCCCAGCAGCTCGTGCCACTGTGTGAAGACGCCCTTGGTGGTCACCGTGTTGGGTATTAACTCCAGCAGCGATGTGGTGGTTTCCTGAGGCATAAAAGAGAGCAATGAGTTAGGGAATCACTTGATTATGCTTCTACTTACAGTCAGTAGGGGATAAGCCAACGATTTGGACTCTGCCTGGCCCTCAATGTTGAACAGATTGACAATGTTGCCCAGGAATGCCAGGGACTTGGTGCCCGGCATGCTGGCTCCAAACTCCTCGAACCACTTGTAATCCTCCGAGATGCTTAGCGCCCTCTTGAGCAACGCCAGCGATGCGAACTGCTCCAGACACTGCGGCACACTCTGATGCAAATGGTAGATCAAGGCGGGCACCGAGAGGATCTCCGACAGGAATTTGGTCAACAGATTGCGACTAAAGTCGCCGTCAATTAGCGGACGCAGACACAGCGTGATGATGGCCACAAAGGTGACCGGCTTCACGGACAACTCCTCGCGAACAGTGCCGCGCAGCAGGACGAGCTGGAACAGGGGAATAGTTAACACTTTAAAAGAGTATTCTGCTTGATAAATCCCAGTGAAACCCACCCGCATGATCCTGTAAAAGTCGTGCTGCACCAGATGCCCCTGGATGTTGCAGCACACCTTCTGCATGGCCGGCTGCAGTCGCTCGAACTGCGAGTTGCGCAGTATCGCCCAGGACTTGGGCGCCGTGAACACCACCAGCGTGTGCAGGAAGAGGGCCAGCGACAGGCTGTCCGCATGGTTCTCCGGCTTCAGCTCCGGCAGCAGGAGCAGGCAGTTGGTGAGCAGCAGCTTGATGTGCGCTATCCACGGCAGGCTGCGCTCCTTGTGCAGGCACAGGGCGGCATACGAGAGTTTCGGGCTCTCCGCCTCCATGGCCTTGATGATGTACCGACAGATGCGCTCCAAACGCTCCCTGGCCCGCGCATCCGTCTTGTCCAGCTTGATTTGTGTAAGGTAGCGCCGGAGCAGGGGATACACATTGATGGCCACCAGCTCCAGTTCCGTGTCCTTGTCATCCTGGCAGTCGGTGAACACGGCATCGAAATCGAGTCTGAAAAATGGGTTGAAAATGGAGTTAGTGCCAGAGTTGGCCCTGAAATCTCCGCCTTACATGATCCGCTTCTGGTACTGCCTGCGCGCCGCGTATCCCTTGAGAGTGGACTGCAGCAGGATGGCGGCCAGCTCGCGGCGCTTCTCCAAAGCCCGCTCCTCGCGCGCCGCCTTTGTCTGCTCCAGGAAGCTGCTCTTCTGCGTCTGGGCGAACATTGTTCTCGCAGCAGCAGCAGCAGGTTGACTGCGATTGTGAATGTTTTGCTACTCTCCTCTAGTTGCCGTGGGCGATTCTGGGTTCGTTGGGCTTGTGTCGCTTAACTCTCTCGCAATATAATCACTGCCTTGTGTCGCGCGCTGTCCCAGATCGTCCACGAGTTAGTGCATGGCTGGGAATTTGCATTTTAAAACCGAATTTACATGTACTTTTTATTCCAATTGGGATTTGCGTCCAGGCTGCAGAGTGCCCGTCGCTCTTTTCATGCAAAATACTAAGGCATATGGGTCATACTAAATAACTGCTTTCAAAAGCAGTGCAGTTTTTGCTGTTTCTTTATTTTAGATATGAACAATACTCGGAAATGAAAAATATATAAGCCAAATTAGGGCTTTTAAATTGTTAATTGGTTTGTAAATAAAAAATAAATAAAAAAATTCAAATATATGTTTCTGTTCCAATTCCATATTCCGTTCCCACACCTAGATTAAAAAAGTATCGATGTTTGAATATTGTCTCCCATCTCTAACAGCGTTTTTGACAAACAAGCCGCGGGTCACACTGTCCCAACGCGTGAAAATTAATAATTAATTATTTGCTGAAAATATGAAAAAGCTGACGAAAATATGCATATAACTATGTGCAACAGCAGCCGAGCGCAGTTCTCCGTTTCCGGGCATTTGTGAAGACACGTTGCGCGAATCCGCAGGAAGTGTGTGGCTAAAAAAGGCGATGTGTAGTTATGGTTTAGCAAAAACAACAAAGCCCAAAAGTGCTAATAAAAAATACACACACACATACCGCCACACACATACGCGCGCGCAGGAATAGCAAAGGTGAAAATTATAAATTAATAAATGCGAGGTCCGATAGCATATCAAATTAGCGAAATATGCTCAATTTTCGTGCTGCGGAGCGATCAAAAACTGTGAATTGCAACAGAAAATAATTTCAAGGTTTGCAGCAGGCGAATAGAAGGCAAAAAGGTAATTGAAAAATAGAACGAACGATTTTGGCACAAGCGCACACTGCCAAACGCCATATATTTTTGTTGTCTGGCCGACCGTGGCGTGGCTAAGGTGGGTGGGGCGTGATTTTGGGGGCCAATCTGGGTGTGTGTGTGTCGCACCGTGCCAGCTACTCTGTGTGTGTGTTTGTGTGTTTTAGTGCTGTGGAAACAACAAACCCCAAAAGCCTCATCCCTTGCACTCCCCGTTCGCCTTGCAAGAAAAAGACGGACGGCAGGCACGGAAAGTGAGTGTGGAAACGAAAACAATTGTGTGCAATGCACGTTAGCAAAGCGGAAAGCAAAGAGTGAGAGAGTGTGCAGCCAACCAGGCTGCCCTGTAATGCTCTCTCTCATGTAATTTGCCGCAATTTCGCCCGTGCATTGCCTCATGCATTCTGCTAGCTCAGTGTGTCACTCTCCCTCACTCACACAATGACGCGCGCGTCAGCAGCATTGGCAAGGTCTCCTCCCCACCCCTTCTCCATCCCCATCTTCCGTGACAGCAGCAGCATCATTGCGTTCCCGTTCCTTTCGGGCTGTCAGAAAAAAAGGCGCGCTCCCGCTGCTTCCTTTTTCGTCCGTTTCGCTTGCTCCACCATTTTCTTTCTAAAACGCCACACACATTTTCGCTGACGCCAGCGGCAGCGCCATCGCCATCGCCAATCGCCAATCATTCGCCATCAGCCGCTCCTCCTCCGCGGTGCTCCCCATTGCTGCAGCATCGCTTCTCATCTCATCTCAGTGCTCGGTTCAGTGCAGTCCTCATCTTTGCTTATTTAATAAAAACAAGCATTGTTTTGTGTTTGTCTCTCTATCTGTATGTTGTGCGCGATTGCCCAACTACAGATAATCAAATTTATATTGTGCATGCGAGAAAGTAAATAAAGAGTATGCCAAACGGCTGTGATCGCGCTTGGTGCTGAAAAGGCAAATACTCGCAAAGCGCAATAATTGTGTGAGTTTCAAGTTCGTCCAGGATTTTTCCTAAAAAACTGTACGTACGTGTGTGTGGGTTGGTGTCTTTGTGTGAGTGCGTTTATTGAACTTTGGGAACTTTTAGCAAAAGCCGGTTAGAAAATAACAGCAATTGCAGCGGTGCAGTGACGCATAACCTCAAAGATCGCGAAAGGGGAAGGGTACCGTTAGATCGAGGTGCGACAGGGAAAAATTATGGCTACCAGTCCACCACACTCTCTCGTCGCTGGCGAAAAAAATGTGAAACTTTTCATCGAAAAGCGTTAAATAGTAAAAAAGTAAACATTGGTAAATTCCACGGCGGCAGTAGCTGGTGTGCTGTGCTTTTAATGCAGTAATTGGGCCCCGTTATGTTTTAGTGCTTGCCCGCCGCACACGCACACATACTCACGCAGCTGCATCGCTGAGAGGTTTAAATTATAACAGTAGAAAAAAATCGAAGAAAGTCGCCAGAGCAACACCAGAAACAACAACAACATTAGCAGGCAGCAAGAAGGGGAGAAGAAACAGCAGGCGAAAGAAACAAGATTCGAAAATGGGCACACACACACTGTCACACACAAGAGACAAGCAATAAGCAGCAATGGCAACAACGAAACTAAATGAAAAGTGCGAACTGCGAACTGCGAACTGCATGAAACCTAACCAAACTTCTGGGTCGTCGTCGAGGCCCCCCCACTAATCACCAGTCCTCGTCCTCCCCTGCAATCGAAATCCCGAAATCGAGTTAAAATGTTTGTTATTTTATTGATTTATATATCGCCGTCGTCGCCGCTGCTGCTCGTCACTTGCGCCATCGCCCAAACGAAGGTGTTATATATTTTGTTATTTATTTGCTTTCCTGATAAGCCGACAGCCGACACAGTCCATGCAAATGCTAATTTCCATTCGTCAATTACAGATTATTGCTTATTTGCTATTATTGTTGTAGTTGTTGTTGTTGCTGCTACTGCTCGGCTTGTAAATTTAACAAATTAGCGAAAACTGATTTGATTAAATTTGGAGCTTCAGCTTGATTTTATTGTCACGCACGCCAGCCACCACTCTTCTTGGAAATATGACAAGTGATTGGAAGGGGGGGATCACGTGGTGGTTGTCACTGGAAAACCGTAATAAAATTCCAATCTTTATTTTTTGCAGGAAAAGGAAACGCAACCAAAAATAAGCACCAAGAAGCCGTTACAATTATAATACCGTAAATTATAATAGGAAGCCAAGAGGAAACAAGACCAAAACAAGCAGCAAACTAAAACTAACAACGAGATGAAGTACCAAACAGGAACAACCACTGACAACAGTGCATCATCGCACGAGATGCACCAGCAGCTCCCCAGCACATCCACGCCCAAGGAGGCGGCAGCTGCTGCAGCCACGACCACGGCCACACAGGCCAATGGCAATTCCAACTCAAATCCCAATCCCAATCCCAGCCAGAACCAGAACCAGGCGTCCAATGCTCTGTTCTGCGAGCAGGTGACCACAGTGACAAATCTCTTTGAGAAGTGGAACGACTGCGAGCGAACCGTTGTGATGTACGCGCTGCTGAAGCGTCTGCGCTACCCGAGCCTCAAGTTCCTTCAGTATTCGATTGACAGCAATCTGACCCAGAATCTGGGCACCTCGCACACGAACCTCAGCAGCGTGGTCATCGACATCAATGCCAACAATCCGGCGTATTTGCAGAATCTGCTGAATGCCTACAAGACGTTCCAGCCGTGCGATCTGCTCGATGCCATGTCTTCCTCGTCCTCGGATAAGGACTCGATGCCGTGCTACGGCAGCGACTTTCAGATCACCACATCGGCGCAGTGCGACGAGCGGAAGCTGTATGCCCGCAAGGAGGACATCCTGCACGAGGTGCTCAACATGCTGCCGCTGCTAAAGCCCGGCAACGAGGAGGCCAAGCTCATCTACCTGACCCTAATTCCGGTGGCCGTCAAGGACACCATGCAGCAGATTGTGCCCACGGAGTTGGTGCAGCAGATCTTCTCCTACCTGCTCATCCATCCGGCCATCACCAGCGACGACCGACGGTCGCTAAATATCTGGCTGCGTCACCTGGAGGATCACATCCAGGCGGCGGCGGCGGGCCTGACTAATCGCAGCTACTTCCTGCAGCCCTCCCCCCAACTGGTAGCCGGTGGCAGCTCCACGGGCAGCGGCAGCTGCTCATCCTCAGCGGCCAGCTCCTCGACAGCATCCTGTTCCTCTGTGGCCAGTGGCAGCCGATCTTCGCGCACCAACGACTGGCAAACGATTGCTCCGCCCAGCAAGCAGCTGCAGCTGAAGTTGGCCGGCAATGGAGACTGGCGAGGCAGTGGAAGCGCAGGAGGAGCCGGAGCCGGAGCCGGCGGCAGCAGCTCCAGCGGATCAATCAATCCACTCTGTGATAATCTAAATGGTATTACCCTGAACGAATTAGCATCTAGTCAGAATAGCCTCGGCCTGTCGCTGGAGGGCAGCTCTTCGCTGGTCAACGGCGTCGTTGCGGGAGCGGCAGCGGGCTCGATGCTGGGAATCGGTGGTGGCGACGACCATGACACGTCATTCAGCAAGAATGGCACGGAAATACTTGACTTTGATCCGTCCACGGCGGACATGGGAGAGGCCTGCAGCAGCAGCAGCCTGGCCAGCACCAGTAATCTTTGCCGCAATTCCTCGGCAGTGGATGCCCTCAACGATCGCTTGCACCCGCCGCCGCATCTCCAGCAGCAGCAACAGTTTTTGCAAGCGCCGCCCTACGCCTCGATTCTGATGGGCAACGTGGGCGATCAGTTTGGCGACATCAATCGCTGGAGCCTGGACAGCAAGATTGCGGCATTGAAGACGCGACGCTCCAACAGCCTGACCACGCAAACGATCTCCAGCTGCTCCAGCTCGTCCAACTCATCGGTGATCACCGTCAACGACAACTGCTCCAATTCCACGGAGAACCTAGCCCAGTTTGCCAACAAGCCGCGCAGCTTCTCCCTCTCCATTGAGCACCAGCGCGGAGCCCTGGCCAACAGTGGCTCCGATACGCGGCTGGACGAGTTCAAGCCCAACTACATCAAGTTCCACACCCGCAACGTGGGCATGTCGGGCATCGGCCTCTGGCTGAAGTCTCTGCGCCTGCACAAGTACATCGAGCTGTTTAAGAACATGACGTACGAGGAGATGCTGCTGATCACCGAGGATTTCCTGCAGAGCGTTGGCGTGACAAAGGGAGCCTCCCACAAGCTGGCCCTATGCATCGAGAAGCTAAAGGAGCGAGCCCACATTCTCGGGCGTGTCGAACAGGAGCTAATCACGGGCCAAATGAAGCTGAGCACGGCTGTCGAGGAGCTTACGAACATTGTGCTGACGCCCATAAAGCCGGTGGAGGCCATGGGGCCGCCGGAGGAGAACATTGGATTGCGCTTCCTCAAGGTGATCGACATTGTGAGCAATACTCTGCAGCAGGATCCGTATGCTGCGCAGGACGACGAGACGCTGGGCGTGTTCATGTGGATACTGGACCGCTCCATACACAACGAGGCGTTCATGAACCACGCCAATCAGCTGAAGGAGCTCAAGTTCAAGTTGTCCAAGATGAAGATCTCCATGGTGCCGAAGCTGCATCATGTCAAGCCGGGTGGCGTCGTCGTCAGTGGTCCCAGCAATGGCAGCATAAACAAACCCAGGTAAGTGTTGGGCCTAAGTTTCGCCAAGATTGGAATTAATAACTTAATTCTCTCCTTTTGCACAGATGGAATGGCAAGACTCGCAAGTGCGATGCAAAGAACGGCAGCAACGACCGCATTAATAATCGCAAAAACTCCAATGACATGCTGAACTTCTCGTTGAACTGCCTCCAGCATCCGCTGCCTCACCATCCGCAGCAGCAGCAGCAGTCGCTGCCGCCGCCGCCGCCATTGCCATTGCCGCAGTTCGACTACAACGGCTACGGTGGCGGTCCGTCGCATCAGCCGCAGTACAAGAGCTCCTCCTACCCCAGCTTCATGGGCAATCCCCAGCAGCAACAGCAACAGCAGCAGCAGCAGCAGTCCATCAAGTCTCACCATCATGCCCAGCAGATGCAACAGATGCTGCAGCAGCACAATCACTTTCCGGCGCTGCCACAGCAGACGCCGCCACAGTCGCACCGCCGATCGCTGAACAATCTGATTCTGGTGGCCGGCGGACCGCAGCAGCCGCAGCAACTGATCTTCAAGCCCGGCCAGGGAGTGCTGACCAACAGTGGATCCAACGACAACCTGGTGATGGAGCGCAATCAACAGCAGCAGCAGCAGCGAAAGCTCAGCGGGAATGGAGGAAGCCTGTCCAGTGGGGAGCAGCAACCAAAGAAGACGATGGCCGCCGTTGTGATGGTTAGTAATCAGAGTCAAAGTCAGGAGCAGCAGCACAACAACAACAACAATAACAACAGCATGCTGAACAACAATTTGATTAATCAGCAGCAGCTGCAACTGCTGGCCGCCGCCGCAGTCGCTGTCAGCAATGGCAGCTGCCTCTGCCCCAATGGTGGCGGTGTAAATGGCAGTGTGGCCTGTGGCCACAATCTCTGTCAGCACAGCAGCAGCATCAAGAATAACAATGCCGTAGATCATTGCCTGTCCCAGCCCAGAATGTCGCCCCACGTCGCCGAGTACAAGCTGAACGATTTCAAGAGTCTGGAACAGCTGGAGACGCTGTGCCGCCAAATGACTGAACAGGCAATGAACTGAGCGAGCTGCACACACACACTCTTTTGTGTTCACACCTAGCTTTGAACCGTGTTTAAAGTTTAAAGTTTGATTTTGCAAGAAACGAACATGAATGTTTTTATACATGTATACATAACATATATATAGTTTTGTAAGAATCGCATCTATGTTTGTGTCGCGTCTAGTTCTGCCCCCGCCCCCTCATTCATGCCGTTTTGTAATCGTTTTTAGTTCGTAAGCCGCTATATAGTTTGTTTAAATGTTAAGTTTATTAATTATGTGTGCCAAGAGACGCTCCCGGAAGCTGCTCAGCCCAGCTGGCCGGGCTCGCTCGGGACCAACGGCTGGCCGTTGGTAACCCTTGAAGCCCAGTCTGCCTCTGCATCCAATCCCCAGGTCAGCTGGCCGGGCAACGGGGGCGTGGCAATGTCAATGTTATTAATGTCTAGGTTTCGTAAATGTTCGTCGCCATTTCTGTAGTTCAACTAACACGCCAAGCCAAGAAACACACACACAACACACACAATATACCATAACTTCTCTCTACGTAGGAAAATTTGGCCAAATTCGATCAACATTTTACGCTTTTCTAATTGAAACATCCATCACCATTCACACCATCCACCAAAAACGAAGAAGGAATGAAGGAATACCCCGCTGAACGACGACGAAAAAGGTTTATCTAGTGAAAATTATAAAATGAACTCTGCATCGTGACCATGAGACTGACTAAGATTACTTTTCGCAACTAAAGAAAACTAGAAGGGAAGGAAGCTTGAGATGGGAGGAAGGAGAAACGAGAAATGAGAAACGAAAGCTGTTGGCGCGAATCAAAAACATTGCTTGCTGAATGATGTAGTAAAAGTCACACACAATGGATATGTTTATATAGTATACACACGTACACACATAATTTATTTTAAATTAAAAAGGGAACATGTTTGCTGAACCCCAGACAGGAGGAGAATTAGGAGGAGGAACAACACTAAACTTTAATGTTTCACTGTCTATATTGTTGTGTTGGAATCGAAGGAGAGGAATTGTATTGTATTTTGTATAAGTAAGCGTAAGCCCCAAACCCCCGAGTGGTGCATAGGCATATATGCATCATGCATCATGATCTTTGATCATCTATCTATACGTTTTACCATTATGTTTGCTTTAGTCAATTGTTTATCAACCAACCACCACTCGATATGATGTTATGTTTTAGTTGTTTTCAAACAAATTATACATTATATATACATATATATTAAGATGTACGAACGAATGTATGTCGCAGCATAATAAGCTTAATTAACGACGATGGCGCAAGGCAAAAGGCAGCCAAAAAAATCAATACCAATAAGAGAGAGCGTGCGAAACGCGTAGCCTAATTTTAAATTGTATAAAAAAGCAGAACCGAACAAAAACCGCATGTGTAAATCTTGCTTAGAAATGTTTTTTCGTTTTTTAATTTCTTGTCGATATTTCAAAAATAGCCACAACAACCGCAACATTGTAAATTGCTGATATGCTTTTATTTATTAATAAACAACAACCTAGATTGTGTACGGCGCAAGTTGGGACAAAGAAATAGCCTAAAATCGTATTTTAGCGACAAAAACTAAATGGTTTAAATGTAAAGTGCAACTACTCGTAGACGAAGAATGTGTGCAAAGGACAGTCTACCTACCCCACACGCATATATATTTATTTTCAATAAATTATTTCGAGAATTAAAAAGAACAACAAAAAAATACCCATGCTGTTTGCCTTTCCCTAACAACGCAGGTTGCCATGCGTCTCCGGTTTTGTTGTCCGTCGTAAAACAACTCTCATACCAAAGGTATTCTCGAGACACGCCACACGACGAAATTAACGAAGCTTTTGCCGCATAATTCCCAGCCAAATTGTATACATTTTAGCAGAAAATAATGAGCCGACATCGTTTTAATAACGTGCAGATCAAGGCCCTGCCTGGGGGTTTGATGGCCCAGCAGGAGCAGCAGGGCGATGGCGACCCCCAACCCGGCGGGCAGAAGATACCGATGTGGCCAAGCGAACGGATTGTTCCAGGCGGCGCCGGTGCCTTTCACTCGGCCAAGGTGCAGTACAGCAAGGAGACCGCCGATCTGATTCGATGTAAGTGTGTTTATCGGGCTTCATGCGAGCTGAACCTTTTTTTAAGGTCCGTGAAATATCTTGAGAGTTATTAAAACAAAGGTTGAAGCTAGGGGAAACTCAACAGGATATTTATCGAAGGATGTTACAAATATGAAGCTCCAGTCTTTGAAAGATAGTTTATTGCAGTACAGCAAGGAGACTGCCATTCTGATTTGGTGTAAGTGGCTAACATGCGAGCTGGACCTTTTTTTAAAGTCCGAGAAATGTCTAAGAGTTATTAAAACAAAGGTAAAAGCTACTGGAAATATCAGGATAATGGTTTCTTAAATACTAGGATGGTAACACTATGGATCTCTAACATGCGCGCCGAACCCTTTTTTAAGGTTTAAGCTAGGGGAAACTGAGCAGGGTCTTTAACGAAGGATCTTAGAAATATGAAGCCCCATTCTTTGAAAGATAGTTTTGTGAGAATTTAATAAAACTACCACAATGTATGCATTCCCTTAGTACTCGTCAAGGAGTCCAAAATGTCGATGATGGTGCGCAAGCAGATCGACGAGAGCCTTCGTACTGGCGAACCGCTGCCATTGCCCGCACCGCCGCGTCCCAATACTAACAACGATCCCGACAAGGAGACACTGGCCATCCTGGAGCGAGCACGCAATGCCAAGCGCAAGAATCTGCGCCAGATCGAGGGGAGCGGAGCGTACAAGCAGAGCTACTACCGTCCGCCCACCGACAATCGCATGCACGGCGAGAAGGCCAAGTCCCAGCTGCAGTTCACCATGGCGGGCACTCATCTGCCCGATCCAGCCATCAAGCCACGTCGCCGCCCACGAGAGGAGCAAACGGTGACCGAAGAGGATCTCATCAATGAGCGTAAGTGGAAAGGCTTCAAGCTTTATATTCCATGTTAACCATAACCATTTCCCTGGCAGTCTTGGATCAGATCAACGAGCGAGCCGAGTGGCTGACCGAAATGGAGTCGCTGGGACAGGGCAAGAAGTATCGTCCGGAGATACGCGAGCAGATCGCCGAGCGACTGCGTCGCATCCAGGCCTTGGAGTCCAAGATGAAGATGAAGTCCGATGGGGGCTTCCGTTTTGTGGACTAAAAGTGTGTGCGTTATACTCTCGTTAATCAAAGTTCCATGTGTGTGTTTTCTTCTTTTCGAAACAAGCAGAACGAATTCAATAAATGCCAAGATTAATTCCAGTCTAGCGTGAATTTCAGTTAACATTCGATTAATAAATAGCTTTATTCAACTTATTTGCATTCGTATGGGTATAATTTGGATTTCGTTAAATTTCATTTTGATCTCTGGCACATATTTAATACACACTCATTATAACAATGTAAGAAGCCTCCTGCCAAAGGCCTTGTAATAACAAGATGTTTAATGGGTCGTTATGCATCTTGTTATTATAATGCCTTTGCTCTCCTCGTTGGTTTCGCTGGTTTTGATTTTGGCAAAAATGAGTATAAAGTACAACGTTAGAAATTCATAGATTTAATTAAAAGTTACGAATAAATTACTGGATTATACGCGTATATAGAATATACATACGGCTATATATATATATCTGTACCTACTCACTACATTTTGTATATATATATGCACGCATCTGTGTTAGTTCAAAGTGTAATGCTCCATTCAAAAATAGACATTTTGTGTTGTGACCTCAGCTTGTGCTCATCAACCTTGGATTCAGGGGCGGCGTAGCTTCAGCTACAGCTCGCTTAGCACGACGGCATGTGGCAGCGGAACTCGCCGGCGGCCTCCGCAAAACGATTTCGTATCAAATAGCCGCTAATCACCTCAGCAACCTCGTGTGGACGGTCCTCGTGGACAGCGTGGCCGCAACGGGCCAAGACCTGCATCTGGAAGCGGCCCTGCATTTGGCCAACGGTCAACGTACGGTCCAGGCCATCGATGCTGGCGAGGAGCAGCTGCTTGGGCAGACGCAAGTTGAGAAACTTGTCGCTCAGGCCCGAGAACCAGCCCACCCAGTACTTCTCTGACTTGGACAGATCGATGCGCCAGGTGTAACTTGAAAGGAAGAGATTACATTCTCCGTAATTAAAATAGTCACAAAAGGGAGCACTCTTAAGCTTACTTCTTGGCCGCATCGATCATTGCTTTGGTCGTGACGGGCTTCTTGAAATCTGTACCCGCTGCTGCATTTTCACCTTCGACGGGGTCATCGCCCGGCGGCGACACTTCCTCGTCCTCCGAAATGCTAAACGGATTGGGAAACATACTGGTGTGGTGAGCCTCCTCCAGGACATCATCGGGCAATGGCAGATCATTCGTTGCCAGTTTGTTCGTTGTACAGCTTAGGAGGGGGAGATTAGTGTTTATTAAATTGTAGTTATAAATGTAGTTCAACTCACTTGATTATCTGACCCGGCATGGACACCTTGGCGCTGTCCACATTGCGCACCTGTCCGCTTCGAATGCACCATTCGATGGCATTTGGTATGCTCTGGAAATACTTGGGACGGGAGCGCAGGAAGCTCTGCATGCTGGCCAAAGCCTCCATGGCAGTGCCCTCCACCACATCGATGACGGTTATTCCAATTAAACTGGGCACCAACGCCATGTGAGCAAAATGCACGGCAATGGCGCCGCCCATCGAATGGCCAACGACATAGATTTGCGGCATATCCTCGGGATAAAGCTTCAGGAGCAAGTCGCCAATGTCTCTGTTTTAAGGGAATTTTAGAAAGTAAATTAAAAATGTACATAGTTGTTTTTAAAAAGCTACATTTTGTGACGAAAGCAAACGAGTATTTAATTCTACATTGGTGAAAGAGTATTCTATTTAAAATATGGTTTATAAATGTGTTAAATACATAAAGTATTGAATATAAAATATGGCTTATAAATGTGTTAAATACATGTGTTCAATTTAAAATATGGTAGACTTTATAATAAGCATAATATCCTGTAACAGAAACTATACTTTTCTCTTTGAATTCAATTCTTAAAACCACCGAAGGGCACGCCATGGCTCAATTTGCTCATGCTTCTCAAACCGTCATCTTTTTTCGGAGACAGCTTGCGGAGCTGCGGCTCAAAACGTTAGATCTTGTGCCCTCCGCTGCTTAAAATCATAGTTTTTGTATTGTTGACTTGGTTTATAGAAAAAATTATATATATGTGGTTCAATTAATTATTATACAGACTTCTTTAACTTCTACATAACATAAAAAATTAATCTTTAAGGTTTTTGTATGCAAACTTGATGTAAAACTTGATGTAACCCATAGGATTACGTCATTTTTTCTAATAATTTTATATGAAACAAAAGAGAAAAATATAAAAAGGTCCCTCTAAGATGCGTACCAAAAGTAAAAAACTACGACCAAAAGTCCTTAAAAACAAAAGAAAACTAGTTTGTACACATTTACTCCTTATTCTTTACAATTCAAATGGAATAAAACTCACTTGGCCAGCGTATCCGCCGACAGATCGTCCTCGTCATCCACCTTGCTGTCGCCGTGACCCCTCAAATCGATGCACAGGCACTGGCAGTGGATCATGCTCGTCACCTCCGACTACAGGTGGGTGTAATTAAGCGCATAACTAATTAATTACGAACCTCAACAACACGTAGCATATTCTGGTAGATACTTACACAAAAATGCGCCCAGGTGAGCGCCGAATAGCCGCCGCCGTGGAGCAGAAGCAGTACTGGTCCCGGCTTATCCGGCTGCTTGGTGCGGTAGACGCGGAAGGTACGCTGCTCATCCACCGTGACGTCCTCCTTCTCCGCAAAGAACTCGTTCCACATGCCCGGCTTGTAGTCGCGGATGCGCGACTTCTTGAAGGAGTCCCTGCAATTAGCCAAATTAAGGTAGTAACCGCGTACGCCTCATCCCTCCTCTCCTTCGCCGCCGCAGCAGCAGCAGCAGCAGCACTTACGCTCTTCCGATGCGCCCGCCAGGAATTGTGGGTGGCAGCTTGCCCTTCAGCATCGTGCGCTGCAAGCTCGACATGGTTACGATTGTCTCCGCGGTGGGGCCAACGCCTGGTGCTACTTGGGTGCAGGTGCAAATCGTAATTTGCTTTTCTGTGGCTCGGGAAAATTCGTTTTCAAAAACAAATATTTCCTCAGCGATGATACTACTACTATGTGACCGTTTGGGAGAAAAAGTGAAGTGGCCCGAGCTGGCAGCGCTGTCAGTTGGCTTTCGTTGTCTTACCATCTGGCAGCGCTGGCTGACAAACTGAACTTATTTCAAAATCAAAATTAGAAACTTTATTTATACTGATTGGAAACAATTTAGACGTTTTTTTTTTTAAAGAATATCAACAAATACTTTCTTTTTAAAATACTTCTTCCTAAAAAAAAATATTTAGATTAGATTCCAATGTTTTACTTACGAATTTATCGCAAAAACCTTTCACAGCTTATCATCTAAGCAAATACTTCAGGTTAATGACAAAATGATGACCAAGGTAATGGCCTTTCTTTAAGTGGTAGCCAAAAACCACACTTTAAGGTGATAGAAATTCAGAAACCAGTTTTTCAGAATGCCAGCCAGAAAGCATTAGTATTTTTATTATGAGGAACGTTTGACCCATTTAACGGTGAAGACAACAACATTAAAACAAACAAAACTCTCAACAAGTTCCTACTGATACCCCTTTCACAGTCGAGCATCGCTAAGATGGTTATCATTGATATTAAAAAAAATGTACTACTAATTTCGTTATAAAATAACAATGTACAAATGTATAATGTATTAATTAGCATTATTATCTTTATTGGATTTTCTTTACTGGAAGAAATCTAAGCTCAAATTGATCTCTATTTCCTAGCTGGTTCCCGATAAAGACGTTCACCCGTATGTATTCCGGACTTGACAAAAACGGAAACTGCACGGGCCGATTGCTCAGTTGCTTGATGAAACGCGACGTGCTCACACCGAAAACTAGAACTTCTGTGATAAGGCCCTGAGAAACGCTCCAAGTTATTTTGACCTCATAAAGTGAAAGATAAGAAATTTGCTGGGTATGTATCGGAAAAAATGCGAAATTCCTAATCAATTGCAAACTATAAACGTTAAATAGGTAAGGTAAACAAAAAGTAACTCTTCTGTGGCTTAAAGAGGATGTCGTATAGGAGAGAAATATATATTAAACCAAAGTGGAAATATATAAGATTAGACGACGGATAACGACTAAGTTTTGTTTATATTTTCTTTTGTTGAGATTTCATGGATTTAAACTTAAATTATCTATTTATTTCAACGATATCAGTGAATTAATTTTAACGGTCCTAAAATCCGAATTATGTCCTGGAAGAAGCTTTCGCAGGCCTGGCCACTCTAAATTAACAGCTGTTTAGCCGTCTCGCTCCCACACGCCCTTCGCTTTTGCCGGCATATTGCACTTTTGCACTGTGTTTTTTTCCAATTAAGACGCCAAATAAGTCGCCAATCTGGGATTTCAGTGCTTTGCTAACCGCTTCCCCAACTGATAACATGTTAGTCCACCACTTTGTGTGCTAAAAGCTGTTTCGACATTCTGATAAGGTGAGCGCCGGGCTGATAAGCTAATTTTTGCACACCCTCGCTGACGTACAGGTGCAACGACGCAACCTGTCGTGTGTGTGTGTGTTCGGTTTGTTTACGTATCTTAATGTGTTTTGGGCAGTAAATAAAGATTAACGAGTTGTTTTGCGACACGTTTACGGTTC
Source organism: Drosophila orosa (assembly GCA_018904745.1). NCBI lineage: Eukaryota > Metazoa > Arthropoda > Insecta > Diptera > Drosophilidae > Drosophila > Drosophila orosa. Next base: position 18,994 of record JAEIIH010014360.1, read on the forward strand.
GTCGCACCAGGCACAGTTGCTGGAATGATGATGAAGTGTTATTAAAATTGCAATCGTCGACAGGTGAACATGACTGCCAACGGGAATGGAACTGCTCAGGCTGCGGATGCCAACGGCGTTGAGTTCGTGACACCGGAGAAGCTTCAGCCGAACTCCAAGATCTACGAACGTGTCCAGAACCTGGGAGCCTTCTTCAAGCGGCAGTTTGGAGCAGATCCCGAGTTTTTTGTTCGTGTTCCCGGAAGGTTTGTTACGTTAAAAACTCTTTTAAACTTTTGTAAAACTTTACTTGTAATGGTGGCAGAGTCAACATCATTGGCGAGCATGTGGACTACTGCGGCTATTCGGTGCTGCCCATGGCTGTGAGTCAAAGCATCTTCCTGGCAGTGGCCAAAAATCCGGCTGACAACCAGCTGCAGCTGAGGAATCTGGAGGAGGCCAAGTTCCAGGGCTACGATGGGGATTTAAAGACGCTCAAGTGAGTGTGTAAACAAAACTTATAACCAATATAATTCATATAATCCAATGCCAGAATTGAGCTACCAAAGAGTGGAGGTCCCGCCTGGTACAACTACTTCCTGTGCGGCATCAAGGGCATCCAGGAGAACCTAGGCAGCCAATGGAAACCCACAGGAATGCGCATTGCTGTGGACGGTAACGTGCCCCTGGCCGCCGGTCTCTCCAGCTCCAGTGCCATGGTCAGCTCCGCTGTTCTGGCCACCGCCCATGTCCAGGGCAAGCAGCTGGATCGCCGGGAGCTGGCCTCCATTTCGGCCAAGTGTGAGCAATATATTGGCACGCACAGCGGCGGCATGGATCAGGCCATTGCCTACTTGGGCCGCGTCGGTTGTGCCCATCACATTGAATTCCATCCCAAGCTGAAGGGCACTCCGGTGACTTTGCCAGCGGGCAAATGCTTTGTGGTGGCTAATAGTCTGGCGCAGAAGAACAAGGCCGCCTCGTCCGACTACAACGAACGGGTGGTGGAGTGCCGACTGGCCACGCGTTGGCTGGCCAAGCACAAGGGTCTGGCCAACTGGCAGGACATTGTGCGCTTCATCGATCTGGAGGAGGCTTGCCAAATGGACAACGAAACGTTCGAGAAGTTGATCAAGGACAAACTCACCAAATGGAACTACACGCGAGCGGATATCTGCCAGGAGCTGGGCATCACGGAGCAGGAACTGGAGACCAAGTTTCTGTCCGCCAACACGCGGCACATGGAACAGTTTAAGCTGCGACAGCGGGCCCTGCACGTCATTCAGGGTGAGTTTGGCTTACGTTGGGGTTTTATTAGATGAGTTTTTTATTTAATAAGTTCTAATAAGTATATTTCCCTCATTTCATATATTTATATTGTTAGTAAATGAGTAATTGGAGTTCATTAATGAGTTTTTGACAGCATTTGCTTATGAAATTGAAGCTTGATTTACGTTGAGGCTTTATTAGTTGAGTTTTTCATTTAAAATTGAGAAATTGGGTACTAATAATTACATTTCCCTTATTTCATTTATTTAAATTGTTGCTAAATGAATAATTGGAGTTCATTAATGAGTCATTGCCAGTATTTGCTTATGAGATTGAAGTTTGATTTATATTGGGGCTTTACTAGTTGAATTTTTCATTTAAAATTGAGAAATTGGGTACTAATGTACATATTTCCCTTGTTTAATGTATTTAAGTTGTTACTCAATGAATATTTGTGGATAATTAATGAGTAATTGACAGTATTTGCTTATCAGATTGAAAAATATAACTTGTAATTCATGTAAACTCTCGCTTACATTTCTTACAACTTATTTACTTTATTTTTCGATCCACAGAATCCGGTCGAGTGGCCAAATTCCGTAAGATTTGTGAGCAGTTGGCGGTGCGACCCAATGCCGAGGATGCCAAGAAGCTGGGCGAGCTCATGCGGCAGTCCCACGAGAGTCTGCGTGAGCTGTACGAATGCTCGCATCCCGATGTGGAGCGTCTAATTGCCATATCCAATGAGCAGAAAGTCAGTGCTCGTGTCACAGGAGCCGGGTAAGCTTAAAAAGGAGTGTTAATCTCTGTACTCTGTACTATTATTGATATTCTTGTACTGTTCCAGTTGGGGCGGCTGTATAGTGGCCATGTGCGATTCCGTTGAGGCCGCCGATGAGTATATTAAGGCTCTGAAGCGGGACTACTATGCCCAGCTGCCATCGCATCTGCTGGAGCGCCATCAGCCGAATGACTTCAATGAAGTGGTCTTCGCCACCCTTCCCGGGAACGGAGCTGAGTTGTATGTTCAGTGAACCAGCATTTATATACCAAAAGCAACTGTAGAACTTAGTCAGTCACTACTATGATTCCATGAAAAATCTTGTATACATGTAAAGAAAAACATTTAATCGTATTTACAATATATTAACAATTTTTAGAAGCTAAAATACAACAAGGCACTTGTGGAAATGGAATTCAGCTCGCAGTCTATCTGCGATTCAGGTAGCCGGCGTTCTTGAACAGCTTGTAGACCTGTTCCCGCGGTATTTTCTCAGCCTCGCGATGCACCACCGCCATTTCCTTGCTCGTCAGCAGCGACTCCTTGGCCAGGTTGGCGGCAATCACGGGGTCATTGTAGAAGCGGGCACTTTTTGAGAGTTCTGGCGGCAACTCGGCCTCCCATTGGGCATTGCGCACCACCGAGGGATGAGCATCAGCGGTGGCATAACCCTGGTACGGATTGGCCGGTTCATAGGAAGCGGAGTGTGTCGAGGGCAGACCCAATGCCTGGTGGTAGAAGAACTGCGCCCGAACGGAGCTCACGGCCAGAGCGGCCAAACATCCAGCGATCAGCGTAACTTGGCAGGCGGTCAGCATGACGATTGGCTGCAGAGGAAGACAGAGAGGAGGGAGATGCAGGGTTGTACATAGAAAAGGAGCTGAGCAGGAGCTGGCATTATTATATTGTCCGACGTTCTAATAAACTGATACGGACAGATTTATTGCCGCCTGTCGGTCCGCCAGTCGGACGGTCGGTCAGTGGCAGTTTTTAATCTACAAGTCGGCTGTCAGTTTCGTGCGTCATAAATTATGTACGGGAAAATCAATTATCGCATATGGCCAATGGAGGAGAGTCGAGAGTGGGCAGCGCGCGGAGATCTTGGCTCGGACGCGGACCCACACTCGCACTCGCACTCGGACTCGAACTCGGACTATTTGTGGCCAATGAGTTACAGTTGCTAATCCGTAAACTTTTTGCAACTGGAACTGGCTTTTTTTATTGATAAGAATTGGACTGGCGGCGGCTCATGCTGAATGGCGGCGAGCTTTAATTGTCAAGCGTAGAGTGCTCCAATTTAGTGTGGAACAAAGCAATCAAGCTCAGACTTGAGATTTAGCTACAGTGGTCTTTCTGGGATTTCTTTAGCACTTTATATAATTTTAAGACAGTTTAAGTAGGGAATATTATTATTTGTATCTATTAATTGCAGTATTATATTGAATACTAATAGATTTTAAGAAAAAA
>JAEIIH010014371.1:0-10058 GCA_018904745.1 Drosophila orosa
TTTGGTATAATTTTAAATAGGCTTGAATTTTATATCTAAACATTTCCTATCTTTTGGCTTACAAATATGCTGTAAGAAGTTAAAACTTATGAAATCACTATACATTTTTAAGTTAGTTTCTGCTTACTTTCTCCAGTGTCGCAGGCATGGGCTTGTTTATTGCATGCATTTCCAAACTCTCGGGTCTTTCCCTTATAAGTTCCACTTACGGGTTGGTAAACTGCGGGACAGATGGAGGCGCACTTGGGCTGGCACTCCTCTTTGGTGGTAATTGTCAGCTGCTCTCCTATAATTAATGGAATTAATTTCATTACAAATTAATAAAAGGTATTAATCAAACCTGTCTTTCGTGTACAGTTCGCCTTTTCAAAATGGCATTTATTGCGAAAAACAGAGCATCTTCCACCATCCAATGCCCAGACAACATCTTCCGTGTCCTGACAGCTATCGGGACAACTTCCAGAAACATGGCTTATAGCCAGACCCAGCAGGCACAGAGCGAACAACGATTTCATATTGAATTTATTCCTACAACTAAGCCGGTGCACAGCGTGCTGCCTTTTTATATATGAGTTCTGTGAGATTTCAATCGAAGTGAATATATATGTATTCAAAGAGACGCCATAAGCTAGCTAGAAAGGGGAATTTTCCGTATTGTTGTGTTTGCTAATTAACACTTATTTGATTTTAAGCTGATAGACAAGGGGATACTTATATTCGGACGATTCTTATCGACATAATGCCTTTATTCATACAAGTACTATACTGTAGGAGAAGCCTAAAAACTGGCATTTTATATATATATATTAAATAAGATTCTTATTTCCTTCTCTATACAAATGCATTTTTATTGTTATAGACAGATGCTTGTTACAAGTGATTATATTTAAATAAAACAATATTGGTAGGGTATGAGCTTTGTATTGTATATATGGCTGATAACAAATATGCCCTGGAAGTTAGTGAGTAACTTAGGTACAAATATATGTAGATATAATATATTCGATGGGCTCGTCGAACCTGAACGTGAGTCGGTCAGCTGTTATGTTTTTTTCTCCACAAACGGGTTCCGAGCTCCGAATCGACGCTCTCACCGTGTATAACTCTCGTGACTTCTCTACGGCCAGGTTTTATGGCCAAGTTTAGTCGTTAAATAGAACATCTGTTCTATTAGCTCCTTGGCGGTTCGTTTAAGTTATACGGACTGAGACCGCGTTGGAGCAAATCCAATCCGACGTTGGCCCACATCAAAGGCGGTGTAATAGCGTCCGATGAACACGTCCCCCAGTATCCAGAACTCCGCGTCCATCAGGGTGAAGGCGGATAGACACACGCTGGAGCCATCGTCGTCGGTGGCCCTCATCACGTAGTCCCTGGGCTGCAAGCCGAACCGGTGGCCGCCAATGATGAACACTATCTCGGGCAGCTTGTCCAGCTCGGAACAGTTCAAGAGGTACTCATTATTCGAGGTGGGCAGTCCGCCGAGAAGGCTGTTAATAATCAGGTATTCCCTGGGCGGAGCTGCCAGCAGGGAAGTACCTGTATCCGCAATGGCCTGGCGATGTTGACTGATAACCTGGCCACCGACTTCCACACCGTCCAGGTGGAACTGCCAGTAGCCGGCACGGGTGAGGGGCACGAAGGTCAGGGATCCCGAGAACTTTGTGGCATCCACGCCGCCGAACAGCAGTTCTCCACCCTTCCGTTCGCTGCCATTGCGTCTAAGGTAGAATGAGAACAAGCACTCCTTCACCAGACGCTGCTCGCACATGCTCTCAAAGAGCGGCGTTATCTGCTCCTCGGCTATGTCCCGGAAACCCAGTCCCACGATCCCCGCAAAGTTTGTATCCACGAACGTGGAGCCCGGCTCGTGCATCGCCATCCCAAAGGTTTGATTCCGCACCACCAGCTGACCGATGGCGACCGTGTCCTGGGCCAGTCTGCCCGACAAGCTGCCCGTCCCGTAGGCAATTGCGAACCTCCGGCCATCCGGAACATAACTCCTCGAGGCACTGGAGTTGTAGCGATGATGGTGCTGGCAGGCCAAGTTCTTTGCCGAGCATTCGGCACTCGGAACCCAAAGGTTGGCGGATCCCGTGTCGAAGAGCATATTGAAGGGCTGACCCGGAGTGCCAATGCTAACCGGGCTCGCATACTCCAGATTTAACCGATTATCCAGAGTTTCGGTGGCTTCACTATTTCGTGGAAACGTCTGCGTTCCATCACTAATCACATTGTACTTGGCCAAGAGCGACGTTCTGCCAGCCCGATGTTGGCGACGACTGGCCATGAAAGAGGACTGAAACTGCATGGGAATGCGAATCACTTGACCCTGACATTCTGTCAAGATCCACAGGGACAAAAAGCATAGAAGGCAGTGCGAAGTAGACCTATCCATTCGAAATTCAGCCGATCCGAACCGTTCGTAAATTGCCTTTCAACTAATCGCCAGGGAACCCGGTGGCGATTGTTTTATAGAGCAATTTAATGGCCAAATTCGTCTGGCATTTAAATGGAATTGGCTAATTCGGCAGACGAACGCACTTTAGTGTTTGTGGTAAATCGGAGATGAAAAGGGCGAGCACATTTAATTGAATAAACAAAGCAAGTGGCAATTACCAAATTAAATCGTGCGAACACTGGGATCGATTTTGTGATAACTTTACGAAATTGTATTGTTTTTTGGGATGAACAAATTCCACAATTAAATAGTTCAATAATTGGCAGTTTTACTGAAAGTAATTGCATGTAATATTCAGAATTAATAATTTTAAAAGCGGTATTTTTTGCATAGCTTGAATTAGCTTAATGTTAGGAATAAGTTGGGAATAAATCATTGAGCATGTCTTATTATCAATGTAATTTTTGTATTGTGTTTCATTTGTAAAGCTAATTATTTGTATTATTATTTTTAAGCTTATAAGGGATATTTTTTAATGATTTTATGAAATAAATCATTGCAAACATGTACAAAAAGTTTCTGTACCGTTTATTTGTTTCTTAATTAGCAATTAATCCAGCCGTAGGCTTTAGAATATTCTAATTCTAATAAGGATCTATAAAAACCACTGTATATGTTTATCAAGCACTTCGAGCCGCCTTGGCCAATCCAATTTTCTTGGCGGTGGCATCATAAACAGTGTAATATCGCCACAGGAAAACATCACCGAGCACCCAGAAGTCCATTTTAACGGGAGCTACGGCCACTACACAGATCTTTTCCTGATCTTCAACCAACTCTACCAGATAATCGTCGGATGTGAGGGTATATACCTGGCCGCCGATGTGCAGATGGATTTCCGGCAGAGATTCCAGCTTGCAGTTGAGGACATAGTTACCACCCTCAAGCTTGACTGGAAGGGTTTTTAGGAAATTAATGTAGGTATTCTGGGGCATCAACAACAGAGAAGTGCCAGTGTCTAAAATGGCATCCTCTCTGCCCCCGATTTGTTTAGTTCCCACAACAGCCTGGTTTATCTCTAGCTTCCAAGAGTCCGACTGTATAATTGGCACAAAGTGGAGCTGTCCCTCAAACAGGGACTTGTCGAAGCCACCAATGAGTATCTCCCCACTGGGAGACGCTCCAGGATTACGGCGTAGGTACACGGAGAAAATACACTGCGCAACCAATCGCTGGGCACAGAGCAGCTCCAGAAAAGGGGTCGAATTTTCCCAGGCCAAAATCCCCAGACTCAAGCCAACTAATCCATCGGAACTGACGGCATTAAAGGCCGTCTGTTGCTGGAACACTGCTTCTCCAAAGACCAGATCGGGTACATCAACGCCGGCAAAGTGAAGGGTGTCCCGCGATAAGTAGCCAACGACACTGCCAGATCCGTACCATAATGTGAAATTGCGGCCATCCGGGACATGGGTACGAGAGCTGGAGGAGTTGTACCGCCGGTGCCGCTGGCAGACGTCATTGCTCCTGGGGCAATTCGTAGAGGGCAGCCAGGTGTTCGAGGAACCCGTGTCGAAGATCACAGTAAAATGTTGCTCTGGTGTTCCCATCGAAATGTTGCCGTAATATTCCACATTTTGGCGAGTTTTCAGCGCTACTCGGAGTCTTTCGTTGCCGTTTGTTAAATTTCTTGCCAGGAACAGCTCACTTTTATTTGGTTTTATTCTGGAATAGAGGGGCACTCTCAAAAGCTTCCTACTGGCCAGAGTTAGCACTAGAACCGCGAATAACAAAAGCAGTATTCGAAGCATAGTCAACTAGCTTACTTCGTTAACTGAACTCTCTCTGATTTTGGAATTGCTTCTGAAATGGTGCTCATGTAACTGCACAGCTGTTCAGGGTAATTAGTCAAGTGGCTGGGTCAAAAACTGGTTAGCGTGTAGATCTAAAAACTGGCTGTAAAGGTTACGACTGTAATACACATCAATACATTTATTTAAAATTAGCCTCCGAGAGGTAATGACTTATATTTTCAAATTAAAGAAGAGAAAAGCATACAAGAGAGATCCGAATTATTAAACATTCAATTATTAGGTGGAGCTGGCGAATCCGATCTTATTGTTGGCCATGTCGAACACCGTGCAGTAGTTCCTCATGTAGGGATCGCCCAGGATCCAGAAACTGGTGTCCATACAGGTCACCACCGATATGCAAACGGTGTTGCCCTTATTAGTCTGCACTTTCATCATCATCTTATGGCCCGGGAGGACGAGCTCCTTGCCGTTGATGACAAAGGTAAAGTCCGGTATCTTCGTCGAGCACTTCATCCAGCACTCTCCGCTGGAGGTCTCTGTGCAGCCGATGAGTTTGTTAATCTTATGGTAGATGACACATGGAGCGGCGATCAGCGAGGTTCCGGAGTCCACGATCGCCTGCGTGGTGCCGCTGACCTTGGTGCTGCCAACATAAAAAGCCTGCAGGGCGAGCTGCCAGTAGCCCTTTTTGGTCACCGGGGTGTATGTATAGCTATTCGATCCGGTGTAGGCACTGGTATCGGTGCTGCCGAAAATGATGACTCCTCCGCGACTGGAGCTGCCACCGCCCCTCATGCAAATCGCGAACTTGCACGTGCTGATCACACCCTGCGAGCACATATTCTGCACCAGAGTCCTGACATTGTTCACGGAAATCGACTGGTAGCCAAGGCCCAGAATGCCATCGAAAAGGGCATCCTCGAATGCGGAGCCCGGCTCCTTAGAGGTATAAGCGAAGGTCTGATTGGCCACCGATAATCCAGCTACTCCCACCCTGTCCGTGGCCAGAATCCCTTGCACAGCACCCGAGCCATATTGTATGCCGAACTTCTTGCCATTCTTAATGAAGGTGCTGGACTTTCCGGGCCGATACTGATCGTGGTTCCTGCAGGCCTTGCTGGTGCAATGCGGACCCGGCACCCAAATATTCGAGCTTCCCGTGTCGGGTAGTACAATGAAGGTCTGCTTGGGTGTCCCGACGCTCATTTTGCATGTGTACTCCATGTTGCCCGTGTTGGTCAGCCGAGCTTTGCCAGTGGTCTTGGCGAAGCTACCGCCATAGCGATGGGCCACAAACGCCTTGTCCGACCGCAGATTGTCGGTGGTCCGCACGAAATTCTGCTTAAAGTCCAGGGGTATAGAGGCAATGCTGGAGCCACTGCTGGCACTGCTGGCACTTGGTGTGGATCTGTTCTTCCGATTGGATTTCTTGGCCAAATTCCTTCTCCTCTTGTTCCTCTTGGCCGCATTCAGTCTTCGTCTCTTTTGATTATTCGATCTGGCGGACAGTCTATTTCCCCGGCTGGCATTATTATTATTGCTATTAGTATTAGTACTACGCTTTTGAACTGCCAGGGATCTGGATCCAGGCTTAGCCCCGGATCTCGCTCCCAATCTGTTAACTTTTCTCTGCCTGCCCTCGACTAAAAGAACGAAGAGACAAATTACGGCACACGACACTAGAACCCTGCAGCGCATTTTAAGTAGTCTAATTAAAAAGACGTTTAGTAGACACTAACCCTCGCCATTCTGGGGTGGATCGGTTTTATAGTCGCCAGAAGTGTTTGAATTCTGAAGTCAAGGTCAGCAGCGAAACAGCTGTGGGAAAGTTAAAATTTCCCTAAGAGGCGTTATAGGATAAGTAAATAGTAACTAAGTTAATGCAGGTTTAGCTTAAAAATAGATCACAGTCGAATTGTGCTCAATCGGGCACGTTGATCAAATATAGACCCATCCGAAATATAAGTAATATATATTTATTTCCCGTCTTTCTTAGTGCTGTATCTGTGTTTTATTCTAAATTATGTTAAGGATATATGCATCATATTTAAAACTATGTTGAATAAACCTGAAATAAGCAGAGTTTAATAATTGAAATATGTACTAGACTTAGGAAACATTAAAAAAAAACGTCCTAAAATCCATTTTTGTTATTAATTAAATTTAAATCCATTCACTTAATAGCCATCTATTTACAGTCTCAGAAAGCTGTCAATATTTGTTAGGCTTATTTACGTCACAAGTCTACCTATGAACAGGCTTGTTTGTTTGCCAAAAAAATTTATTTTTAGCTCAGCGAAACCGACTGCAGATGGTGGAAGGTTGGCGACATTCTTCTAAGGGCACCTCGTCCCATTCTGCAACGATAAATATTTAATTAATAAATTAAATATGATAAATATTATTTCCTTACTTAAGCTTTGGCGACAGGAGCTGACACCCATCATGCAGCCATTGCCGAACTCGCACTTTACAGATTCTCCATCTATTTTTGTCTCTCCGCAGACGGGCATGTAAACTGCGGGGCAGATGTCGGGACAGCCTTTCCTTGTTTGTGCCTCAGTTTGAACTGAGAGGAGAAACAAACTCAAAGTGACAATAACCGACTTCATTTTCGGATGAATTCTGATTGATTTCTGTGATTTGTGACAGCCAGAGGGGCTTTTATAGCCCAATCCAATGGGGGATGAGATGCCATTGACTGGTTTTAAGTAAATACAGCTGTGAAATTCTCGTTAAGTTTTAATGGTACAAAAATAAATTGCATTCAGCTTCGAATTACATACTGCCCTTATCTGGAGGCATCGATCTATGGAGCGGCGAGACAATTCAAAATATTCCACACCCACCGTTCAAACTGGTTAACCGCTGTAACCTTCATTCACTCTGGGATCACCTTAAATGGCTGCGGAGTCCGAACGGAAAACGTGCTGTCCGGGTTAACAATTATATGTTTGAATTTCAATTTACAGCGATCATTTTCTGCCACAAATCGATTCGTTTCGGCAACCACTTGAACTCCCTAAAGAGATCGGTGGGGCGCCAATGGAAAGTCGGTCATGCCTGCTCCATGGACGTGGGTGTGGGTGTGGATGCTCTTGGCGGTCATGAGTCTGACACTCGGTCAGCCCATTGTTAAAGTCATTAGTGCTATTGCCGAAAATACATTAACTGATGAAAACAATGGATGCACAAAGTGCCATCTAATCTATCCCAAAAAGGAGTACCGCGTGAGATCTCGAAAAAGGCCACATAATGTTGTCTTTCTCGTGGAAGATCGCCAAACGGGACGAGACGTCAAAGTAGCCTTCAGCAATGGCATTACAAACGATAAGGGAGTTCGAGTCTTACAAGCCCGGTTCAAGTCCAAGAATCCCTGCCAGAAATTTCCAAACAGATGCGTTTATCGGCTGATTAGCCGAAAAACTGGACGCCCTTTGAAAATAGATATCCAGAAATTCCTCCAGAATAGAAAGCGTACTGTTATGCTGGCCCCCTGAGTGTAACGAAAGCTTAACCACTGGACAAAAAGGATCAAAAAAATACTGTTTAAAACATGAGTCGAGTTTTCCTTAAATGTATACTCAAGCAAATCGGAAAATTCACAAATTAAGGCGTCTATGTGTATAAAAATAAAACTCTTTATTAATCTTTCTCAGTGGAGTGCCAGGCGCTTTAAGCCAACAACACTCACAGCTCCCATTCACTTGGCTGCGACCTGTCGACTGTCGACTGTCATGTCTTTTTTTCTTTTGGCCAGTTCGGAGCTGGCCGAAACGAAGCAGACCGAGCGGCGGGTGGGCGTTGAAGTTGGCCAACGAGATACGCACACTGGCATTAACGCACGCGGTGTCGCCAAGCTGACAGAGCCAGAGATTTATTACTCAAGGAGTTCACATATCTGCCAGCTGCTTGTTTTCTTTGCTCCGAATCGATACACCTTCCAGAGACAAAGTCAATCAAAATGTGAAACAACAAAAAATTGCGCGTGCGTAGATATTACTCGTACTTTCGAATTGAAAGCCAAAACCGGAAATCTGCAAAGGCAATGACTTTCAAAAATCCGAGGCGATTAATGCAGTCAAAAAAGATGAGTTCCTGTCCTGTAAGCTAGTATATTTCGAGTGACCGATTGATGTCAAGCCAGTTTCTTGCATTAAATCTGACTTAAGTCGGCGTTAAATTCTAATTTTTCAAGCACGAAATGTGAACTAAATATATAATTCTGCACTCCAGTTCAAAGCTGCAAACTAAAAGCAATGCCATTTTTGCTTTTCTGCCTCATATATTTAATTACGATAACTGAAACCCAATGCTTCATATTCGACGTTATTAAAAAGTGTAAAGAAAATCATATATTAACTGTTCGTAGCCGCTGTCGAAAGTTAAGTAATACAATTCATTATGTACCCCAATCGCTATAAGATTATCTTTATTTGTATGCAATGTAAATACTTTAATATTTGCTTTTGTTTTATTAAGCAGGCGGCATAAAAGACATAATACTCGCAGCTGTTCATACATTGATTTAACTATTGAAGATCGAGTTCAAAACACTTGGCTTGAGATGGGTTTGGCTTTATAAAAATATCAGTATCCGAGGGAAAGCGACTCATTTATTCTCATCTATCTCAACATGAACGCCAAGTGGTCGATGTTCGCTGTTTTATTTTGTGGGTTACTGTACCTAAGTAACGCCCAGACTACGGATTGTTCAAATAACTGCATGTTTCGTGCCAGATGTACGCCCTACTATAAGGATCTGGTTTGGGCAGTAGTGGACCGCGTGTGTCGTGTTTTCCAGAACGGCTGTATCTTTGGCAACGAGAACTGTATGAGGGCCAATCAATGCCTGCCACGTAAGTAATTTTTTGTTTCGATTTTTATAAATTCAATAATGAAAACGAAATCCTTCAGCTATGGTGGCTACTACCAAGCAGAAGTGCATGAAATACTGCCCCAGGCAGTGTTCTCGCGGAGCTCCCCCGGTATGTGGCTGGTTTCCCTTCACGGACAGCAACGGAGTTAATGGAGGACGGAGTCTGACCTTCCGAAGCCGCTGCCTTCTGGATCTACATGCCTGCCGGAACGCCGAGGGTGAGCATAAATATATTGAAATATATTTATAGTTATTTTATTTACATTTTTTGTCCAGCTTATGTTAATGAGCCGCAAATTGGAGCCTGCCCTGCTGAGAATTGACGAGTTCACCATAAATGTGTTTAGCAAAATAAATAAACGAATAGTGTATATTGCATCTTACTTTTAAATTTGCTATGCAGTAAATATATACAGTCGAAGGAGACTTCGGAAACAAAAAAAAAGGATCTGTTTTATAAATTCGAGTTTTAAAGATAAAGGAAATAAATAATACAATAGGAAAGGATGCTAACTATTGCGTGCAGAAGTTTGCATGCCCTTGCAATTTTAATTTTAATTATTAGGAATCAATCCTTTTTGGTAAAAAAGGAAATATGCAAAATATCATATAATAATTGGGTTTTAAAGCATCTTAGTTCAAATGTCAACTTTCGCAACTCTTACCTAATCATCTTATATTTTCAAAGAGTTTAGAGCTACATTTTTACATTTACACTTTAAAACTTTTCTCTACATATACCGATCGTTTCAATGGCAACTATATGATAAAGTTATTTGATCTTGCCAGTTCCGACTTATTTACTAAAGAGCATAAAAGAAGAATATCTTCAATGTTTAATCTATACTGAGATTCCAGTTAAGAAGTTCATAGGAAGAATATATGCCTTACATAGATTCGGAATTGACTCCTTCACTGCGTTGCAAACTTCTGTCTAAAATTATAATACCCTGCAAGGGTATAA
>JAEIIH010014378.1:0-10559 GCA_018904745.1 Drosophila orosa
AGGAAGAGCCTCATTTAAAAGCATAATTTACTTATCTTTTTATTTAGAAAATTAATATATATATATTTTGCTAATATTTATAAAAGATAGATAAGTTAGATAAGATGGAATATACATACATATGTATATTAAAGTATTTTTTAACAGCTTTAAAATTTGAGTTTAATTAGCCATGTTTTACTCAGTACAACACTTAAGTACAGTATTTAAGTCAAGTCCGTTTTGAACTGAATACAACTTTAAACTCGAATATGTCTTTCTTTAAAACAAATCTTTTTTTTAATAGTTTTATACAAAATTTAAATTAGGTCTGATAAATATTGAGAACAATTTAATGTTACTTTATTTTTTTCAACTGTATTTAATTAGATATAGACAAAATAATAAAAATCTTTGATAAATACTTTGAGTTATTAAAAATTACTTATCCTTTATTTACATATTTTTAAATTCCCGTTTCTAAAATTATACATTATATATATTGATTTTAGAATTTAATTGTTCATTTTTTTTTGTATACAAATACAAAACTTTAGATTTAATAATATAGTTTTTTATAGGGTTTTACAGATTTTAATAATATTATTTAATAATCAATATATTTATAATATAATAATAAGATTTCAAATTTTTTCACATTCTTTAACATTGGGCTTGTAATTTTCTTAATGCAAATATGTTATTAGTATTAAGGCGAAATATAAAAATACATTTGAAAGCCAAAGTTTGTTATTGGATCATGAGATTGGATATAGGGATTATAATAAAGCCAGAAATGTATTAATTTCAATTTGAAAGTCTGTGTTAGTTTTTATTAAGTTAACAAAGTTAATTTTCTTTAATAAAGATTTTAATGACAATTTAAAATACAGTATATGACTATAGGCTAGCATTCCACTTTTGGGCTTCAGATGCCTCCAAGAACTATCCAAACTATCCAAACTTTACTCGATTTTTATAATTTTTTTTTTGGCAAATCAATTTTTAGAAATATCATAACTAAGCAAAAAAATAATTCATTTCAATTCAGTTGATCTTAGGAATTAATTTTGTTGAATTTTTGGTAATTTTAACAAAAACATCATATTTAAAAAAAAATTGACATGGCTAGATTGTCTTGGCTGATCAAGAATATATATATTTTATATGATTAGAATACCATGCAAGGGTATACAAAGTATGTTTCTGTAAAATTAACTTTTGCTTTGGATTTTGTAATCTAAATTTGCAAATGCTAATGCAATAGCCTCTCTATGGTTTAAATATTTACTTCCATACACTTTACAATTATATTCCTAACGAGCTTTTAAAATCTCGCTTTCACTCTCATATATAACAAGTAATTGCTCAGCTGTTAATTCAGAGTTAATTAAAAGTAGATTAATGTCAGACCTTGACTGTCTTGCGACCTTATATCCCATCAACCACCGGTGGCACAATGCAAAAGGACCCTCAGGGCAACAGTCAAATGGCAAAGCCAAACTTTGGCCGCTGCCCGTTGGACTAACGAAAACAAAGCCAATTGCAAATAGATTATATAAATGGCTAAATCAAAATTTAATAAAAGCCATCGCAGTGTGCACGCACTGGAGCAAAGAAAAATAGCATAGAAGGTGCGGATGTCACCAGTAGTGGCGGGTCCAAGGAATTTTAATAATGACCACGTATCCTGGCAGCCAGTCCGCCTTGTTGTTTTAGTGCACGTGCGCCAATTGCCAGCACTAAAGGGATTCATTTGTGAATTACCCAATGCCAAAAATGTCCTGCTCCCAAAAATCACCCCCACCAGACCCACACCAAGGACCTAAACAAACACCGAGCCGAGGTCGAGGCTGGGAATCAACGAAAACAAATTGCAATTGAGCCGGCAAAGGTTTGGGTGACAAAAAGTGGCCACCACATCACACAGTCGCAGGACGAGGATAAGGATGAGGTTGAGGCTTTGGCTTCGGCCTCACATTCTGATTCAGATTCAGGAGGGATACTGTTGCGATGCGCATTTGACAGCTCAAGCGGAATGCACACAGACGATGGCGATGAAAGGCGAGGATGGAGCCGGGGTTCCGCCCAGAGCCAAGGCAACAAGAGCTGGTACATGGTCGTGGATGAGGGATTTCAGATTTCGGATTTCGGATTGCTGGGAAAACTGGCCCGAGGCCCACCCCATTTTTTGCACGTTTAAAATGCCCCGGATTCCCATGAATTTGAGCGGAATTTTTATTAAGTTGCCAATTTGGCAATTGACAGAGTTGATCAAAGTGGCTTGGGCGTTGGCGGGGGTGCAGACGAATATTATTTTCCCCGATTCTCTGTGTGAATTAATTTCAAATTAGTTTGCCACATGCATTTCAGGATTTATTGGATTTTCGCAGGCGCACACAAACACGGAGGGAAAACAAAGGGTAATCGTATGCGAATTGAGAGAAAGGGTTGGCCACAATCCCTTAATAGGCCTAATCACAATCGATGACCATTGATTTGTTTAGCGCATTAACATCTCCACGACTGACCATCGTCCAGCAGCTGCCACAAACTCATCTGCCACTACGACCGACACTTTGCCTGGCCACTTAGCGTGGCGTTCCCTCCCAGTCCCAGTCTCAGACCCAGTGCAGCCTGAAATCAGGTCAGGCGAACGCATATAAACACACAATTTCGATTCAGATTGTGATTTCTGGAATGCATTAATTTGTGTTAATGGCCAGGGAAAAGTTTCCCCGATTGTTAGGGTTTGGAGTGGTGCAGGCGAGGTTTATTTTTAGTATCCCCGCGATGGATACACAGAGGCCTGCCACTCTGGAGATGGTAGCATGGAATTTTCCATGCATACTGGGCGAATCCTATCGGATTTCAGCGGAGGCATTTAACCAGACACTATCGAAGCCATAATTTAATTTTTAGTCATTCACGTGCTGCCTGCAATCGGTCGGTCGTCGCCAAAGGCAGACAAGTGGCCATTTCTATATGCAAGACCCAAAAATGCTATATCGAATCCGCAAAAATATCTTTCGCTAGCTGTGTCCACTGGCCAGACCGAAATACTTTCGGATATGCGCTCCATCGAGTATTGTTTCCCATATCTATAGGTCGCTCTATATATCTGCTTAGTCTGAGTCCGCCGCACTGTACGCCGTGCCGCCTCCAGGGCGCACAGAGCCGTTCAAGAACATCAAGATGGGGCGGTTTCATGCTGCCGAATTGAGAGCAATATCGGTCGACGGCAATCCGTGCATGTGTGCCCCATCTAAAGAGTATTCATCAGACATTCGGGTGGACCCAAAAAACCACTTAGATATGGATCTTGGAATGCTTAAAAGGCGAGTTTAATTAATTTAATTTAATTAAATTGTATTATACATTTATTGACCCACATTTATTTTACTTAACTTCCCATCAGAGAAGGTAGAAAATATCTATGTATCTATATATTATGGATCTTTAACGCTAAGGTGGATATATAATTTCCTGATTTTTATTTAATATGTAATGCTAGTTGGTTGGATTTATCGAGCCAACCTTAAAACACAAAAAAATAAATATAATAATATTTACTGATAGTAATCTTAAGTACTAAATTTTACAATATGTTGAATTTCGATATAACAATATTTATGAGGTTTTCTATATAAGTGCACGAGTTTTGTCTCTTTATTATGTTATGTTATGCTCTTTATTACCCCGTATTTTCATGCATACAAACTAGGCAAGTGATTCTTAAATTTTTTAAATATTTTATTGTTGATGATTTGTTTAACTTTTTTAGTACCAATATACCAACTATTATTTTTAACTAAACACATTTTAACAATTCACATTTATTTTGAGGAAATGCTTGCATCTATAAAATAAATATGCTTATTTTGCTCAGGTCCTATGTACATATGTATACTTTTATGTAGTTTCGGGTGTTTTACTCGCCTGCATTAAAGTACAATAAAAATATAATAATTCTAATATTAATAGGTATTTAATTGCAGTCAAAACTAAGTCTAACTAATCTAGATTTTGTGCATATTTAAAAGCCTTTGATTTTTATTATTATAAATCAATCAAAAATGTATTGAAATGCTTTCCCAAAGTGCGCTATAAAACGTTACACCCCATGATAATAATGACAAGAATCACAACAATGCTCATTCGGTACCCCAAACATCTTCATTCCAAAGGGATTTTTTAGCTTTTCCCTTCAGGTCTCCCTCCTATTGTCCGACTGCCTTTGGGTCACCCAAAAGAAAACCATGGCATATATCGACTGTGGGAGCGAGCGCAGGAGGAACAACAACCAAAAGTGACGCGGACATTTATGGTGTGCTCTAAAACGGATTTTGCTCAGTTTGCACCAGCACCAACCAACACACACAGGCACACACCCACACCCACCCCGCACAACAACAATCATAATCAGAGAAAATGTTGTTCAATAATTTCGGTTCTGCCGCTGGTTTCATTTCGTTTGGATGAATTTATTTTTAACTTTGTTATTTTATATATACACGAAAGCGAAACGAAACGAAACGAAAACGAAACAGAAGCAGCAAGCGCATAGGAAAAACAAAAAATATATATCGGAAAAAATGTAGAAAATTAGAGGATGAAGAAGAGGAAAAAAGTACAAGGAAAATAGCGCCAACGCTTTCATCATCGACCAAACGGGCGCGATCAGCTGTATGTCGTCAATATGCGATATGTCTTGGGCGGAATCGAATATATATATCTTGGTTTCTATGTTTGTGTCTGATGTGTCTTTAATTAAAGTACAATTGTGATATAGACATATGGATATGCGGACATAGAGAAATTGGAGGAAAGATCTCTGTGTGTTTTTTTCTAGCCCCAATGCCATACAGCTTCCGCTCTGACCGGACCACGCATGGCCATGGGAAGCGCTTTCCCTAGGCAGCACGATCGTCTCATCCACTTGGTATTGGACTCGGACTCGGTGGTTTTTGACAATTCCTATTTTTAGAGGAACACTTGTCGCTGTCTGCTCCAAAAACCGCCCCCAGAAGAACCCTCGCTGCATCATTTGGCATTCTTGATTCGACTTCTTCGGTCGCCTGCCTGCCAGCACTTTATTCAAGTTCAATTCAGTTGGACTTTGGCTTGCACTTGTGCCGGCGAGCAAGCATTCGCATTTTTATTTCATTTGTAATGTGTATTTTTGGTTCGTCATAGTCCCCGCCCCCACCAAGAGGGATTGCGGCACACATGTGAATCCTCCTTCGATCGCTTTTATGCCTTATATGGCGAGCACTTGGCACCTATTTCTGGTGTTCCTCTAGATGATTCATGCTCAGCCCGATCTCTGGGGTGGGTCTGGCCATCTCTCAATGTGCCCATCACTCAATCAGTGAGTGATCTATAAATGTATATTAGTTTTGCGCCCAAGTGGAGGTGGAAGTGGAAGTGCATTGCCCCGGATGCATTTTCCCACACGAATAATTAACATTCTGACAGCTGACAGCAGAGGGGAGGAAAATACACTCATTGCAGTGGCTTGGGGCTCTCTATTATTTATAATAGATTTTATTTAAATAAATAAATAGATTATGTTTTGATTTTCGCGCTCAGGAATGTTTTGTGGCTCCCTCTGTACGGCTAGTCCTGCAGCAGGGTGTGTCTTTTGGCCGCTAGTGGGCGCTAGTGGGATGTAAAATGTATTCATAAATTTTCACTTGTAATTGTCGAATAAATTTATATTTTAATGTGTAAAATTGAACAAAATTGTTTAATCATTATATAATATTAATATTATCATATTAATAAATTATTCTGTATTCTTCCCATCATGTTTATGTAGCTAAAGCGCCACGTTTAATGCTATGTAGAATATTATTTCATTATTGATTCCAAAATCGGACGGAAAATGAACTAACGGTAGCCAACTAAATTATTTATGGCGCTAGTGTGCAGCTTAAAAATTTAATAAAACATTTAAAATAAAATTTAGTTAAACTATAGTATTTAGACTCTGTTAAATGGAGGGAATTTTGTCACCGAATGGATCAAAAATTTATCTTCTTCGGACTCATTCTGTATCAGCAATCACCAGGCGAATTGGTTTATTCCATTAACTAGTCTGAAATAGTTTTGTTTTGAATAAAAATATATAAATGCTTAGTTGAGAATGTAGTTTATAATTTTCTTTGGAGTAAGAAGTACGCATATTGCACGTGGGTATTTACATATGTAATACGAAATTTCATTTTATATTATTATTATTCAAAGAATTGTGTAAAACATATTATAGGGATTTAATTAAGTTTAACAATAAATTGTGACGATGAAATGGAATGTGGGCTCTCTAGTAAATTTAGCTAACATTAAATTGTTTAAAATATATTCACTTTAATAATTTCTTCAGGTTTCCATGAATTTATTAAACTCTTTACTAGCTAGTTACACAAATCAATCAACAGTTATAAGGATTTTAAATGAAAATCATAAATTCTAATTGTATTGCCCTCAACAATTTAAAATCTGTTTTAAAACCTTTTTAGTTTTATAACATGACCTGGCTGTTTGTTGCGTTGAATTTAGCAGGAGTAACCTCGTATCGTTGGCCCTGCGGGGTCGCAATTGTCATTAAACTGGCTCTAAACGCTCGCCCGACGCTAAGTGACCAGCATTTCCATTTCCATTTCCCTCGACAATTTCACTGTAAATGCAGAGTTTTCTTTCCCATGTTGGGCGCTTCGCATGCATTTGGGTGAGATTTTTCCGGCTAGATGTTGTGCGTGTGATAAGCGCCCTGATGTAATTGCGGGCAATTATCATTGCGCCGAGTCCTTCGAGCAAATTGTAACGCTCATGTGGGATATGCTTTCATGTCGGTTCATGTACATACGTATTTTAGTGAAAGGACTCCCTGTCGGGGGCAACATGCTTGCATTTTAATTGCCCGCGGCGTTAATCAATTATAATTTTATTCGTTACTTTATTAGATTCAACTGCGGCTACTGCACCTGTTTCACCCCCTTCTCCGTGCGGGTTCTTTGTTTGCAGTGTATTTAGTCCTTTTTAATTGCATTTAATTACTGCTTGTCAGCGTTTTCTGCTCAATGTCTCCCGATTTTCTTATTAATCAAGTCATTAAGCACCCGATCAATGGGGCTGATAAGGCCCCATAATTGGCCCGACAAGTTGGGTTATTGATGGCTACATTCTCACAAATTTTCCTCTCTGATTAGCTCTCCTGCTAATTGAACAGGTCTCCTGGGATTTATTAAAATCTTAAAAGAGAACGCATGATTTTGTCGTGTAATTTATTTATATTAAAACTAAAAGTATTCCATTACATTTAGTTTCATGTTTACAGGTCAAACTAATGTTGACAATGTATTTCTTTTAAGCACAAATGAGCCAGAGAACCATCTTACCTTCTCATGAACTCCCCTGTTTATTAATCCCCCAATAAAATCCCACCTTAATTGAGCTAAAACTTGTCATATTTATTTTGTGCTAATATGCTTTAGGAATAGGTTTCTTCTTCAGCCGTTTTGTCTTTGAAGTAATTGAAATTTTACAAATACATTTTGCACATGAGTTGAGTTTAACGATACAAGAAACGGGCTCCGAAATAAACTCTTACAACACGAAATTCACTAAACTTAGAACACACCTAGAAGATGATATTGGGGGGGGAATGATTTTGATTTGGAGCTGAACTCAGGACTCGTTAACTGCCAGCCTTGGCATCTGCTTCTGCGGCTAGACCATGGAGACCAGGCCCTTGTTGAGGTTGTCCAGGTGTTCCTTGGCCTTGATTCGCAGCGTTGCAATCGAGTTGCTCCGCATGTCCGCCGGCGGCGTCGCCGATAGCTTGGGCGTGGGCGGCGGCGGTGGGCTGTCCCGACCCACGTCCAGCAGCTCGATATTAGCGCTGGCCGCGCACTTGTCCAGGCCGCTGCCCTGGTTGCTGCTGCTGCTTCCGGCGTCCAGGTCACTGCTTAGGTCTCGCCCCTCCCCGTTCGAGTCGGCGTTGCCGATGCTCAGGTTCTGCGGCGACATGCACACATCCGGACCGCTGCACTCCAGCGAGGCGGAGGAGGAGGAGGACTGCGAAGACGACACTGCAGCAGCAGCAGCAGCGGCTGCAGCGGTCGTAGAGGTTGAGCTTGGCGGCAGGCTGCTGTGGTGGGGCGTGCTCAGGGGGTTAACTCCGTGGTGCGGCGAGCCCAGGGACGTTGCATGCGGCGACATGCGTGCCAGATGCGGCGACAGGTGCGACAGCGGCACCACATGGTGGCCGGCATGCGGATGGGGCACTCCGTGGGGTGGGGGTGGTGGTGGCGGCGGCTGCGGCTGACCATGCCCCCCATGGCCGCCATGTGGAGGCGGCGGTGGACCGTTGTGGGCGTGATGGTGGCCCATGGCCGCCAGGCTGCTCATGGTGAGGTTGGCGGGCGCCAGGCTCAGCGGTGGCGTCAGATAGCTGGGATACACCGTCTGCGGGTGCGAGAGGAAGCCTGAGGAGAGAAGATGGAGTTGAAGGGATTATTGATGATACATCATTTGAATTTAAAAAGAAAATATGGAAATTAGATTGCCCAATTGCAGCTTTGAGGAACCCTTTGCAAATTGTTTTGTATAATATATATTAAGGGTTTTGTCTTTACAAACACTGAAACATTTTCTAGGCTTTCTATTTTGTAGAAAATGTGGAACGAAGAGATTTTATTTCACACAGTAAAATCTATATCGATATTTCCTTGATTTGATATTTAATCTTATATTCTTATGTTTATTCTTATATAATTTCATAAATTAAGCATTTAAAACATCTTTAAGGTACACTCTTAGTCATCCTTTTATGGGAACAATATCTTAAAAAAAGGCTTCTTAAAAGCAATGCTTTATAAAATTGATAAAATCAACAGTATCCGAGCTTAGCAACGATTTGATAGGATATTGTCAATAAATATTTAATATTTTGTCTTAAAAACGATTGAAAATTTTAACGATTGAACTTTTAAATTACTTTTCTTTAACTGCGATTCCTCAGCAAAAAGAAAACCTGGATATATTCAGTATTATTAATAGTTTTCATGTATATATGTTAATTTAATATATGAAATCCTAGTCTTAGCTCGATCTAGATTTATGTATGTATATTATTTTACGAATACCTAAACTAATAATTAATCACCACAAGTAACAATGCACCACACACTTAGGTTCTTCAATTTTCTATGATATATTTAAGGATATTCTTCTCACCTGGCAGAGCGCTTAGCAGGGGCGGCGACAGCCAGGGATCCACCGGCAAACCGGATGCACCGCAACCCAGACGGTGGGGCAGCTGGGTGAAGTGGGTCAGCCCCAGACGCAGGCTCTCGGACTTCTCCTGGCGACGCCACTTGGCGCGTCGATTCTGGAACCACACCTGGAACGAAAAACGAAGAAGCAAGAGTAAAAGCGGTGTCCGAGCTAATTGGGTTGCAGGGCAATTAAATTAATCACTTGACAAGAAACGCGCTAATTTAATCAGGCGCTAAGCGTCTGCAGGGAGCAGGAAAAGCATTTCGAAGAAAGGCACAAAGCGTAATTAGAAAACTGAATGGACTTAATAACGCCAGCAGAAGCTGTGTGGCGTCAAAGAGAAAGAGCGAGAGCCCCCAAAAGAGAGCGGCACAAGACAAAAAGCAAAATGGCGGCCAACGCAAAATTGTTAATGAAAACTCCAACTCACACAGACACACACAGAGAGCAGAGATACCCACTAGCACACACACACACACAGGCAGACAGACAGCAAGGCAGGCAAACAAAATGGCTGAGCAGCTCACACAGACACAGGCACAGCACAAGGTAACGAAGGAAATAAAATGAAATTCAATTAGTTGCCTTGGCTCTAATTAGAATTATCGCAACAATGAGTGTGTATGAGTGTGGCTGTCTAATTAGTGGCAGAGCCAGAGCTAGTCCAGGGGGACGGGGGAGGTGGAGCAGAGGAGCCCAGAGCCCGTCTAGGGAAAGTTTCCATTGCCTCAGGGTTGGCCATTACCACCCCCTTCGCTTCCCCCGGCAATGCCGCTGCCACGCTCAAAGTAATTAAATGCAATTTGCGCAAATTAATAAGAAATTATTTCTGATGGAAATTTCATTACCCTGAAATAATGTTGTTGTTGCTGGTGGCTGCTCCTGCCGCAAGTACATAAACAACCAAGCATACGAGCTGCGTGTGTGTGTGTGTGTATGCGTGAGCGTGTTTGTGTATGCGTGTGCTCTGGTTTCGGTCTCTCTGCGGCTCTTTAATTAAAGATAATGGTGCGTAAAATTATTTTCGTTGCCCCGAAAGTGATTTGCAAAACAAATTTGCCAGACGGAAAATGCTATTTGAAATGGGTTAATTAAAAATACCCTTGGCAAGGATATAGGAACGTTGAAATTGTAGGAAATTTACATAGCATTTTAAGGATTTGAGTTTTAAAAATAAGAGGAATGCCGTATTTGATATCAAAGAAAATAACTGAATATACTTTATACCACTAAATATATACTATAAGACACTATAATATATTTTACCACACGTAAAAGGACATTTTGTGGGGTTTTTA
>JAEIIH010014418.1:0-12430 GCA_018904745.1 Drosophila orosa
TCAGGATATTTTATGACCTGAACTGGGAGCTCCTTTAGCAGGATTCCCTTTTTAAAAACCACTCGTCGCTTCGAGCACCGCTCAATATCGATTTAATTAATTTGAGAAACGTTGGGGCTGATTAAATATTAACCGAGCTGACGTACATATTTATGCATGTCGAATGTCGGAATGTCGGAATGTTGAAAGTTGAGGAGAGTGCCGGTCCTTGTCGCGGGGATCCTGGGGATCCTGCGCTTGTGTGTATCGCACGACAGCCATTAGGAATATTGATTTCCATATCGCAACATTAACCAACGTCAGGAGGCAACAAAAAGTCGCATTCGCGAGCTGCAAAAAAGAGAGTACACAGACGGGACACCAACACTCGCACACCCAGACACACCGACACACACACACACACAGACATCTAAATACGCTGACGTAATGTGAAAATTATGCGTTGTAATTTGCGCCATCAGAAGGAACCGGAAAAACGGAAGACGACGCACTCGAACAAAAAGCGAGGGAATGGAGGAAGCTCCAGAAGAGGGGAAAAAAAACAAGCGAGAAGGAAAACAAACGCAGAAATAACACGCAGGATATTCCAGTTCCAGTGCCGAAGCAGATATAGGCGGGCAGACAGACACATTTACATATGCTTAGACGCGCGTGTGTGTGTATGCAGATGTGGACATGAAAAATTGGAACACTTTAACAGTCAAAGCAGATTCACACAGTTCCTATCGGCGGAGCGGGGGACTCCCCCCTTCTCCCAGCCTCAATCCCCTGTTGCTGTGTCCTTGTTGTTTTTTGGCACTTTCTCACCATCGTCCTCTTCATCTTAGCTTGTTTTTTTTCTGGTCGGAGCCCAAAAGGAAGTTGTAAAAATAAAACATAGCACGTTTACAAGTCCCGAAAAAACAGAACCGAGAGAAATCTAGAAAAAAAAGAGGGTTGCGACGTTGAGATACCCGCTAAGTCTAGGACATCTTTTCATATTTTTCAAGGACAGCTGTTGTTGTAACCAGATTGCTTTTATAATAGCCAGAACTTGGAAAATAAAGCTGGTAAAATAAAATCACAAGATATATGCATTTAATATATATCTAAAAGTCCTAATCATCGTCATAAAACCATTGTAAAATAAGCTCCTTTCATACGCTTGTAGTTTATGTAAATCCTTGTCCAACTCCAGAAGTTTTAAAAAATAAACTTAGTAGATCGATTTCGGGGCTTCCAAGTTTGTTACAAAACACACACAGGGCACAGTACTCCCTGCCACTCGTAAAACAAAAACACAATGCAGGGGAAAATGGGAAAGCTGGTGGGGATGGCCCCGAAGGCGAAGAAAAATAACTACATGAAAATTTGTGGTCGCTGAAGAATGTGGCAAGCGGGACCCAACGGGGAGGAGCTCAAATTTGCGGGCACTAAACGTGGCATGTGGCGAACTCAGCATCGGCATCAGCATCAGCATCAGCATCTCAGGATGCCAGCACCGCAGCATCCCAGTATTCCGGCTCCATCGGTATCCAAGCTGCGTGTGTAAATGCTGCGAAATAAATTTGTGTCGCTTGCAGCGTTTGCAAAAAAGAAATGGAAATAAAAATGTGTAACAACGGCAAGAACAAGCAAAGCCTCATAAATGTTTACACCTTGTCTGGGTGGAAATTCAGGCTCAGGTGGGTGGCAACGGGTGGACTGAACGGGACGGGACGGGACGGGAAGGGAAGGGGTATTTTCCACACGCACAAAACGTGTCAATGACGCAGGTGGAAGAGGTGGTGGCAGGCGCTGATAAACGTCGTTCTAATAATGATAATGGCTGACGGTGCATCCTGTTGCACAGTGGAACGGAAATGTGTGGGCCCATGGTAGCTAATGAACTCAGCATCACCGAGGGGTGTTTTACGACCACAGTGAACTCGACTTCCTGTTCAGGTACAGGTTAACTCATTAAATAAGTCCTTATGCAGGCTTAAAGCCTTTAAATAACTATTGGGTTTTTTAAATGCAAACCAAAAAGAATTCAAATAAATTGTAATGATAATGACAATGTAATGATAAGATAAAAAGTCAATAGCGTAACTAATCGAAGTGACCCACTGTGCTATATTTTTTCCACACATTTGAATCATTGTTTTTCCCTGCCACAGAGGGTTCCCTACAACTTTCTGGCACTCGTTTTATGTGCTGTGCTGATACAATGGACAACGAGAGACATTTAAAATTTTCGTCGAGCTGAGTACATAATTTGTTTAATGGTGATTTATTGTCTGGCTGCTGGCGCCTCGCTCTAACAAATGGCAAAAAATTGCAAATTCTTTTTCTTTCCGTTCCTTTTTTTACTGCCGGGATAAATGTGCATTATTCTTTGTGCTCCACATTCATTCACTGGATATTCCTTTCACTTGCCTCGGCTTTTTTATGCGGTCACATTTCAATTGGCTCGCTTTCGCCTCGTTTGCCGCAACTTTGGCTAATTTTTTCTAGCATTTTATTGTTTAGGTTTTTCGGAAAAGTTCCCATTTTCAGCATAGCTTAGTTTCAGGATGCACATATTTAATTAAAAGAGTTCCCGCAACATGTAATGAGCTTAACTAATTTTCAGTTTTGTTCGACAACCGAAAAGGCTGCCTTTTTTTCTAGGAATGCAGCAGGGAATTGTGTAATGAGCTTCGTTCATTAATGTGAAAATTTAAATTATGCATATTTGTCATAATCAGTCGAAAAAATGTATTAAATAGATTTTATGGCTAAGCCAAAAATTGATCAAATAATTTAAAGTGTTCTCATTTTAATGGTACTTTTATGAATATATTAAATTAAATTTACATCCACTTAAAAATGTTAGCGTCCTATTCATAATAAACCAAAAAAAGAAACTAGCCAATTATAGCAATAAAAAAGTTTGGCCTGATTTTTTGCTTATTAACAAAGAAAACAAGAAAAAAAAATAAAAGTAAATAATGCAAAAGCCCACTCGTATTGAAATTAAATTTATTTGGATTTTGCGCCGCAATTAAAGCAAAGGCAACAGCTTGAAAATGAATTTTCGGTCTCGCGGTGTCGGAGCGTACGGAAAATGAAATTAATATTAAACAATGCGTGACATTTTTTGCAACAAAGCCAAGGCAAACGGAACAGGACCAGGATGCGGGGTCGCAGGATATATGGGACCAGCAACCGCACCTCGTTAAAATTGTATGCCGAAATGGCTGCATATATGTGGCCAAAACACACAGCCAACAAGAAGCCGTTTCGAAAAAGTTAAACAAGCAAACAAGGTAACAAAATATTCAAAAAAATAAAGAAAGGAAGAGGAACAGAACACAAATAAAATAAAACAAAAACAGCGCAGAAGCCTGAGGAGAATTAAAAATTCAATTCAGCAAGGCCTTGCGTTAGTCTTCGTTTTGGAATTCATTAGATGAACGTGGAAAATGAACGTGCGATATGTATTTAATTTGGTCGCTAATTATAGCGCTGTACAAACCGTTTGAATATGAATATTAATCAATGCCGTATATGCTGAAGCTCAAACCCAAACCGTCCAGCCAGCACTAAATGTGTGACAAATGAAATATTAAAACAAATTTCAGACCCGCAAACATTTTGACATTTTTCGCACTGACAAAGTGCCGCAAAAAGTTGCAAATTGTGGTTATTGTGGACGACAACACAAAAGGCGAATATTTCAAACGCAACGATGACTGGCTTTGGGGAATGTGTTAAAGTTTTAAATTCTGAAAAAGTTGCTACCCAACTTCAGTGTACGGAAAAACTTACGAATCATTATCGTCATGGCGATGATGATGACAAACACCAGGGACAACACCAGGCACACGCCGGGCGGTCGTCCTTTTTTGCAGCATTTGAAACGGAAGTGATTTCATCAAATATTCATATTAACTAATTGGATTTGATGCCAGTTTGCATATTTGCGTGTGTCCTTCGCAGCGGATATTGCCCGACGATCTCATCAGGCCGCCCTTCCGTTTTGGGACAGTCGTAATTTAATACACAATGTTTACTTTAAATTAAAAATGTATTTGCACACATGCCGCCGAAGGACGTGGCTATTGAAAATCGAGTGTGTTTCCCTGCGGTTTTCTCCCACGGCATTGCTTACCTAAAAAGAGCAAAAATAAACAAGGCCATATAAGAAAAGAGTGCGAAATGCTTTATAAACATAGTTTAAATATTACAATTTGTGTTCAAACTTTTAAAGAGCTAATTATAAGTGGTATTGGGAGAAGCGATCAACTTTCTGTGTAAGCTAGTATAATTGAGTCCTTCAGAATGGTGAATACTTCCAAGATGTTGACGAAACTACTCTGTGCAACTTTTCATATTTCTTGGAGCCGCGCACAAGGGCCCGTGTCCTAATCAAACTATCTCCGCACTCGCGCCGCTCTACTGATAAACTAACTGAGGGACGAACTTTAATTCAGGCTTTTCATTAGCATTCAAGGCACCGCACTCCCAGCAGAAGCGATGAATAAAATAACAAACATGGCGAACGGCAAAGAAAAATAAACCTGCGAGAGGCGGGCTGGGAAAAACAACGCGAAAATGTGTCAGTTAAAGTGGCGTATACACAACATGTGGAAGAAAGCAATGAACTCCGCGGAAAAACTTGGCTCAACTCTTTGGGCCAACACTTCACGAATTTTACCCCTTTCCATTACTTGTACGCGCCAAAAAAAAAAAAAAAAGAAACAAAAAGAACGAGCGAGGAACGTGGCAAATATTACGAAATATTAAAAAAGAAAACGGGGGAAAGTATAGGAAATTGTGCCGTGCCAGTGGCAGGGAAAACAGAAGAAGATGGAGTGGCAAAGAAGGCGTCGCAAAAAGGGCTACAAAATAGCATAGAAAATTAATAATCGCGCAATTTTTGCGCCAGTAAACAATGAGAAAGTCTTGGCTCGTTAGTTTCCTCATTATTCTGAATTTTCAACTTGCGCTATCTCCCTCCCCGCCTGCCCGCCAGCCCGCGTGCCCACCTCCCGCTCCTGCAAGGACTTCTCTTTGTGCCCTGCCTTTTGCAGTTGCAGTCCAAATCCTTGAAAAGAACGAAAATGGAGCGTCGGCAGACGAGCCTTGGGGTT
Organism: Drosophila orosa; assembly: GCA_018904745.1. NCBI lineage: Eukaryota > Metazoa > Arthropoda > Insecta > Diptera > Drosophilidae > Drosophila > Drosophila orosa. The sequence goes on from JAEIIH010014418.1 coordinate 5,097, forward strand.
GTGGGCTCTCCGGGTCTGGGTCTCAACCGATTCTTCGGTGCGCTGGCTGAGACAACTGTCTGACAAGATGAAGAACGCGATTTCGCAGCAAAAATAATAATGAAAAATGCGATTTAATATCATTTTTCATAACAACAAATTTCGCCAGACTCCGTCGCGTTCCCCATTCCTCCGCGGCTTCAAGTGCGGTGCAAATGGAGTGTTGTGGCGCAAAAAAAAAGACCCCACAGGACGCTAATGGATTTCAGTATTGTCATTTTTCCGGGCTTAAAGAAGACGTCGAGGATGCTGAAATCTCGATGAAAGGTAACTGACATTTCGGGTTTAGAGTAGGAAAATCATTTAACGTAACTAATAAAGAGAATTCGTGTCTACCTTGAAAAGTGGAAAGGCTATAACTAGTTTATGAGCCAAAGGTTAAAATATGGTTAATAATTTGGATCAGAAGTTAAAGAAGATAATATAATGGGAGATCTGACACGCCCAGCATGTCACATTTCCTTTTCAAAAGTACTTATGAATGTGGGATATATTCATAGACTCAAAGATGAAGTTCAAACTGAATACTTCATTAGGTGTAATTACTTTTCCATTTAAGTTACTCGGGCGAAGCATAAAAGGCAACCCATTTCAGACGGAAAAGCCTTTGCCAAGGGCCCTAATGAATTTTTGGCAAGATGGTGCAGGTCCAAGAACTCAATAAAACTAAAATAGAACTCAAGTATGATATTTAATTTTGTACATTTCACCAGCATATTTCGGGGGCCCCCAAAGAGTCTTACCAAGTTTTATTTAATCAGAGAACCCATTGGCGATGGCCCGAAGACAAAGGCCGAAATGAAACAAATTTAAAGGGCAGTCATGCAAACGATACTGAGAACTGATAAAGGCAGCCGCAATTCCCATCGAAGCTGCTGACCAACACCGAACAACCGAAAACAGGGGAGTAAAATCAAATTACAAGTGGGCAGAGTGAAGGCAGGGCAGGGCAGGGTGGTGAAAAGCTACAAAAAAGGAAAAGCATGCGGGCGACCAACAAGTTTCCCTGGGTGTCGACTCAAATTCGCATTGCGAGGCGAAAGGACAACTAAATTATTAATGCACAATGAACTTGAAGCGAGCGGCAAACCAGAAAATATGGCCAGGGCGAAAAGTTGAAAATATATGTAATATGGCATATGAAAGTGGGTATATGTATATGCAAAATGCGAATGCAAATGACATTAACTTTGCCGAGAGTAGGGCAAGGACAAGGACAAGGGCAAACAACGGCGTAAAGTAACCGAACAAAATGCGGAAAAAAATTATAATACGTGGACAAATTGAGTACAGGACAGGACAGCGGTCCTTCCTTGCCTTTCCCCCTATCCCTGCCCCTTCGCTGTCGTTTCACTTTGCATTTTAAATCAACATTTGTTTTTTAGTCGCATTCCAGCGTGCTTCTCATGTTTTTTTTACTTTGATATGCATTAAAAACTTTTCAACTTATTTATATAATTTTTCATGGGAATTTCACCTTTTGAAGTTTGGATATAAAATGCGTAATGATTTTTTCATTGCTGTTAAATAAACAATTGAGCTGGGGCGAGTTGCCAAAGTTTCCCAGCTGGGAAATGATACTCTCGCCCCGGAAGAACCCCTCATTTATTATACACTCAGCGGGCTGAGACGGGCACCCAAAGTTGCTTGCGTGTATGGGACTAATCAAATTCTGTCATTTAATTTGGCCAACTTACAGGGCATAAAGGTTAAATGTTGCTAATGCGGAGGGGCCCCAGAAACCTTTCGGGGGTGACCATTAGGCATTTAATTTATGGCGGGTTAGAGTCCCATTAGATACTGAATTTTCCATACATCCTTTGTGAATTTCATATAAATATGAATCGCTTGAAACGAGGCATGCAATTATTATCCAAAGCCGCTTTCTCTAATTGACACTTTAAAGTGACATTTTAATATAGTTATGGGATATTGTTAAATATTATTTAGATAGCTATTTATTTTGTAAAATGTTGCCTAGCTTATTTATCTTTTTTATAGATTTTTATTGCGATTGTGGTTTCTTTATTTCTAGTTTCCTTTAAGCCTCAAATCAATACATTTTTAATTCAATATATTAATTATCTTATTATTAGTAACTATATCATTATCAATTTTTATTCATGCCTTATAATTAAAGTAAATTAAGCGAAAATTGCTACCAATCTCCTAAGAAATTATAATTATAATTTGTATTCGCTTTATCTCTCTCAATAAACTCCAATTTAAATTCACCCGCTTGCTCCCTTGAAATGTGGAATTAAAATTACAACGGAACAAAAATACCTGGACATAAAAAGGCCAAACCCACTCAGGTTCCCCCGACCCGCACCGCACCGTGCAAATAACCAATTTATATTCAATTATCAATTTCCCAGTGAGGACTAGAGCTTCGTGGGCCCTGCATCCTCCGCATAGTTATGCCCTCGTGGTCCGTAAGCTGCTTAACTATTTTAATTTTCAACGTGATCGGGCCATTTTTTTCGCCCATTCGGCTTATCGGCCATATGCCGCATGGATTGGCTCACCTTTGTGTGATTTTTCAATAAATTCCCGAGCTGCGACGACGGCGGCGGATGCGGCGGCCTCAGAAAAAGATATCCAAAACACGTGACAGATTTGCTTGGATTACATACGCATTACATACACACACGCACGCACACACCGCACTGGCACACAAGGCGACCGCACCACTACACAGCAGCCTGGGCGTGTGCGTGAGAATATCTGTGTGGATTAACTTCAAAAGAAGCCGCACAATTCAATGAATTCGTTATGTTGTTATTCTGGATCGGGGATATCCTCGAGAATGCACTGCGCGAATGCCGGCCTCGATCGGGCCTCTGAGCCGCGGCTTAAATCAAGCATACGCCAGGGCGCCACAGAAATCAAGCATACGCCACCGGGCCGAAACAACCGACGCCCGAGAGTCACAGTCACTGGTCACACAGTCACTAGCGGCGCAGTCACAGTCACAGCTGCGGAGGCAACACAAACACACACAGAGAGAGCGTTGGACACAACTGAAGCCCACGACAACGGCATTCGAAGTGGCGACGGGTGATGCCAGCAGCCACGACGACCCCAAAAAAGCTCGGGAGAATCGCGCCAAAAGCCGAACAGTAGTCTCGGTAAATTGCCATCTAAGAGACTTGCAGCAACTCTACAATCCGTTGAAAGAGAGGCGTTTGGGTGCGACTGCCGGCGGACATGCGCACGGGGCAGGACTCACCAACGTGTGGCTCTTCCAGTGCCTTACTTTACGCCGTGGATGTGCTACGTCCCAAAAACAAACAGCAACAGCTGTTCGGCCAACTGAACCCAAAAATCCAATCCAAAAAAGCTGTCCTCTGACGCACTCTCACCAGATACTCCCAGATGTCAGAGAGAGAGTGTGTGTGTGTGTGTGTGGCGTGTCTTAGGTCAGAAACGTCGGCATCTGAAAGTGATTCGGGGGAAGCAAGGAGGACGCTTCGGGGATAGGACTCCGGGGTAATGGGCACCGGGTAATGGGCACCGGGTACCGGGTGCTGGCTGCTCTGGCTACACACAGAACCTTCGCCGGTGTTGGTGGAATTTTTAATTATGATAAATGCCCATTCATAAAACTGAGTGGCATACATTTGCGTTGCGTGTTTATTTTTATATTTCGTATATTCGGTATATTCAGCATAATTATTATTGCCATTATGATTCCTCCTTTTTTTTTATTTCGCCACTGTCTTCGTTTGAATTTTTCTGTCTTTTGTTTGCTTTGTATTTTTTTCCCTTATTTTTTGTTGGTGTCAGTAATTTGTTAGCTCCATCTTTGATGGTTTCCCTCCCTTTCTGTTTGCACTTGACAGGCCAAGATTTATGCGACTGCAGTTGGTGGCGATTGCTGGGGGAAGTGCTGAGGGGCGAGTGAGTGAGGGGGTGGTTGTTAAGGGGTGACTGGTAAGTGGTGAAGGGTAAGTGGCGAGCGGAGTGGAGTGAGGAGTGGGTGGTCGATGATCGACTGCCGGCTGCAGGTGTTGATATGGCCCAGATGTGCCTCAATCACCATCAGCGTCAGTTAATAAAATCACAGCACGACATTTGATGAATTGTTGTGATTTTTGCCACTGACGTTTTTGAGGAAAAATCGTTTATCCGGCTATTAGGCAAATAGTGGTAGACAATTAAGTACTAGAGGGTACAAATAGTATATTTATAAAATCTCTTTAACTCCTTCTCAACAATTACATAAAGTAAAAGTTATATATTAATTCGACTAATAATATTAATACGTATTTTTTGAGCCAAATTTGAAAAGAATATTTATTATTAAATGAAACACCTTGATTCACGATACAATAATTGTCAAGTTACAGATATCAGTTCATAAAATTCTGGTTTATCTGGCCATTATCCTTGTGCTACTAAAAAGGGCGAGAGCCTAAAGTCTGGCATCAACTTATCTCAATGGAATGGCCGAGCACTCGACAAGAACCAAATTGACCAAAGTTAATTTAACCACTGTAAACAAGCCGGGACTCAAGCACCCGGACCCTTGAAATGCCTCGCTGGCCACGAGGCGGAAATAAGGTGCAAAAAAGGAGCAGGAGCGAGTGCGACACACCATACGTATACGAATAGGAACTGTTGTAAAAATCAATTGAAGCGCCAACAAACGCTTCAATCAATTTTACTTTGGCAAACATTGAGTGCAAAATAAATCACAGCACACCGACTCGAGACGATGCTGGATGCTCTCCCCGAGATCCCGGATTCTGGATACTGAAAGGGGGACCGATCCCCACCGAGCACATCCTTGTGTTTATCTTATTTATGCAAAGCTGTGGCAAACACCAACAATAACAAGCCAGGATGTGCGGCAAGGCAGCTAAAAAATGAATGAATTCAATGAAATGCGGGTAAAGGCTGGGATGCAGCACAGACACTGCGCCGAAGGGAGTGCAAAAAAATTGCAACAAAACCGATTGGCAATGTGCGAGTACGACTGCGAGTGCGAGTGCGAGTGCGGGGGTGTGTGTGTGTGCGAGGACATCATGCCACTTGGAGGCACATCAAACATCTCAAACGGAATGAATAATTTATAGACGCAATGGAAAGGAGAAGACAGTCGCGTAAGCCAGCTGCAGCACCCACAGCGGCTGCGGCAAACGGGATTCTCTGGGGCTTGAAGGCCCCACTACCGAATATATATCTAAATAAACCTATAATATTAAGCTAAGATACAGATACAGATAAGGAAACGCTAAAACTTTAAAATTATTTTTTCAACATTAAGAAAAAGGGAAAAACCAATCTGAATCTTCCCTTTTCTAGAACTTATATCGAAATATTCGAATGCAAAGTCATGTAAACGCATTTTTTGTAATTTTGATAAAAAACAACAACAAACATAAAATTTCTGAACGCCGACATTTTTATACTATTGCAGATTGGAATTGGATCATTACATTTTGATCAACTAATAATCTAACATATTTAAAGTTTTACAGTTAATGTTTTAAAATTGTATGTCTTCAATGAGCCCTCTAAATATAAAATACCATCCACGTCACTGGCTACTAGCACAGCCCTTAGAAATATACGCATTAGGGGACATACACATTCCATTCATGGATTTCAATGCGACTGACAAAATAAAATGCCAATGCCAGTGCAGAATGTAAATGGCAACCTGAAGTGCTCGGGATGCCTTTGCATTTATTTTCATTTTTCGCACCACAACTCGCACCCGCAGCAAAGTATGTAAGCATAATTCCTGCAAAAGGAATTCATTTTTGGCTCACAAAGTGGCCAAGTGTCAGTAAATGCACTTTCAGCCTTTGCCGTATTTAAGGAAAAAACTGTTTTTGTGCCGATTGTCGCTCAGACGGCTAAATGCGATTATCGCGCCATCAAGTTAGCCATATTGTATGTTCCAACCAGCTTTCATCTCCCATTCGCAGGAGCTCCGTGCGAAAAGTTTAAATAAATGACTGCACCAAACTTTACTAATCTGACGGAAAACAAGTGAGAGCCAGAAATGCGGTAGGAGCCTTTTGACAGAAACCAGAACAGTTGACTTTGACGTTGGTTAGACCGCACCGCCATGAAATTCGTCAATCTTTTAAACGCCACCGATGAGATCGCGGCGAAACAACAAATGTCTCGTGAAAAATATTAATTTAACTTTGCGCATTAGCCGAGCAATAACACTCGTCTGTGGCGGAGACCTGTGGCAAGCACTTCGCGGCAGTAGCTGACCACAAAAAGCGACGGTTTCTGGGGGGTGGTGAGATCCACACCTGCTGACTACGGAACACTCCCTGCTCCTCCTTCATGGAGGCAGACCTCAGTTCGTTGTCTATTTGCTTAGGCGAAATTTGATGCGCTGTCGGCTGCCTGCTTTTGGTTTTTTGTTCGCTGTTGTTCTGTGCTCTCATTATCGTAAATTTTTATGCTAAATACATTTCGTTGTCGGCCCCAAAAACACAAACACCAAAACCGAAAGCGACAAAAGAAATCCGACAGCCTCTTAAAAACACACTGCGGCGATGGGATACCCTATTTGTTAGCTACCTAAGTAAGTGAAATGAAACTGACATTCCTGAATGCCTTACACTTGCTTTCCGCCCTTGCCTTTTCTTAAATCTTATTTTAGAGCGAAATGTAAGAAATGCTTAACGAAGCTTATTCAAACTGTGTGTACAAAATATTAACGTGGAATAGGAGGTATTGAAACAAGGCTTGTGACGTAGGGGACACGGTCTCCGGGCGCCAAATAAGACAAGAGAATCATCATTTGTGGCAGCTGCCGCCACGAGGAGCCGACTGGTCACCATCAGGGGCGGGTCTGAAGTCGCTGACAAATTGAACCATTTAAAGAGGGATTTGTGGGTTTATTCTGGGTCGAGGATGGGTCTGTTCTCGTAGAAATGGACAACGGACACATGATGCGCTACCCATGTCTAGGAGGTCATTCAAAGCGCGATCTAGATCCTGCTCGAGGCTTTTAGTCTTTGGGTGGACGTGGACGTCCACTTTTGCATCTCCTTGAACTTGAACCCAATTTAATGTTTTATTGTTTAAAGTGCTTAAATAATTTAATTTTGCTTAATTATGATTCGCCAAATATTTATATTATTTAAATTATTATTATTATATTATTTTACCAGATCTTAACCGATTGAAATTGTGTTTTAGAAACGTAAATTATCAGAGAATTGGGAGCAATCAAGCAATCTTATCTTTATACTTACATTTGTAAGTCAGTACTACTTCAGTTATTTGTCGGCTCAGACACAAGTATCAAAATCGAAAAG
>JAEIIH010014467.1:0-21399 GCA_018904745.1 Drosophila orosa
CGTGTACAAAAAAATCGTATGGCGTGGGCCATCTTGTTGAATATAATGTCTTTGGTTTGACGCATTAAATACTCATTGGGCAAGTTGCCGAGACTTGGATTCTGGCACATTTTGGGTGGCTTGTTGCCTGATTTTCGAGGGGGGAAAGGAATGTGTTTGGTTGGTTGTACCAAAATCCCACTAACGACTACGGGGAAAGTGGTGACACAACATATGGAGCAGGCCAGGGTTTTGTCAACGAATCGAGTATAATTGCATCGAAATATATGTTGATTTGGATTCATTGATAATTTTAATAATAAAAGCACGCAATATAAAGAGGGATCTTCTTGTTAATTAAAATCTGAAGCTTGATTTTATAAAGGAATTAAATTTAATCATTTATATACATTTCAAGGAGACATCTTAACACTTTCTTGGAACATGTAAATCTCTATTTTGCACCTCTTATTCATAATTATTTGGATATACTATTTAACTTGGATGAATTAAAATATTTCCATCATTAAATATTAATAATATTATAATTTCCTTTGATATTTTCTTCTTCCTTACCTTTACTATTATGGCGACCACATTTCGTACACAACATCGACCTCTCCTAATACACACAAATCTGTTAAAATGTCAAGGAGCTCAAGGGTGGCTTCCACTCGAATCTTTGGAATCCATATTTAATTATGGAATTGTGGACCTTCTCTCGCCCACTTTTCGGGCAGGTTAACCCTTTACCTGACTGCTTAGACTTAATTAGGATTCCGTGCTCATCCCGATCATAGTCGCAGTCATCATAATCATCACAGTTCTGAGTTGGGACGGACGGTGTCAGAAGTGCCACTTCATCAGTCAGTATCGAGGCAGAGCCACCACAGCCACCGGCAGTTGTCCGCGCCTGCTGATTTCCAACCTGTTCATCTTCTTGCCCATCGCAACACTGAGAGAATTAGTTGTCTTTCTTTTATAAAGTGTATATTTAATTTGGAAATAATTGTATTACTTTGGGGTTGAAAGTTGGGGTTTTGGAGATCTTTAAAGTAAGATAAATACATTTTAAACATTATTTGGCAATTAAGACAACTAAGTATTGTTGGATTAAAGTGTTATAATATAAAAGGTAAATAAGAAAATCGCAAATGGTATACAATTCTCATGTACATATTCAGCTAGGCATTTTTTTAAGGAACAATAAAAAAACTTCTTAAGTTAAGTAGACAAGAGTCTAGGAACTGAAATAACTAAAACTCTGGCAAATTCTTATTCACTTTGATTATTAAGCTGGTCTTTCTCATTTTTAAAGTGTTCCATTAATTTCTCAATAAAATATTTTCAAAGAATTTATATATATTTAGTTATATTCTTGGTAAAAATAATTTTCCCAGGAAAGTTTTAGGTTTTTATAGCTTCTTACCTTATTTTTGGTTTAATTTGTATTTTAAAAATTATGGATAATTTTTCTTTGTGTTGTCCATTGAGGCTGTGGGGCCAGTTCCCTGTACTCCCAGGATTGTGTGCTGCTCCTGGATGAGGCGGGGACTTGTGTGTGTTTTGGGGCTACTCCCTTTGTTTGCACTCCCCACTGACGGAGGCCCAAAGGCGCTTGCCAGATTTCATCGGACGTGTGTGTGAGTGTGGTTTTTGGTGGATTTACTCGAGGGGCATCGGCATCTGCAGGGCTTAGCGCTAAAATGTGTGTCTACCTGGGCAGGTATGCCAGTCATATCTGTGTATGTTTGTGTGTGTGTGTGTGCCGCTGATGGAATTTTAATTAAATACTCGGGTGTCTATGTTAATTTATATGCGCATATGCTTAGCCAGCCAGCCAGCCAGCCAGGCAGTCAGTCTGGCAATTCCATTTTCCATTTTCCGCTCGCCGCTCTCCGTTCACCGTTCTCCATCCTCCATTCTTCACATTGATATGGCGACGATGGGACTGAGAGTTTTTGGTGGAGGACTCACCTTTGAAGTGGCTGCGCATGTTTGTGATTAAGAGCTTTTTGCTCCCGTCCTTGTCCTTAACTCAATTTCATTGTTTAAAATTTAATTATAATTTAATGCTTAGTAAGCACTATTTCTCGCATGAAGTTCTCTCCCGGCCGACCCGGCTTTCCCCTTTTTCTCGGTTGCTGCGGTTTTCCTAGGTCGCTTTCTGCCAAAGCCACTTGATATTATCACGTCGCCGACTGTCTGTCTGTCTGCCGGCTCACTCTGCCTTTATCTACGCTTCTGTTTTTGAATTCCCCAAGTTATTCGGTTTCGGTTTTTGGTCCTTTGTCCCTGGTTCGAGATGAAACCCGAAAGCAACTTGATATGGAAATAATTCGCTGCGTGGGCTTGGCTTTTTGGAATTCGCGTCGGCAACAGATTGGCATTTTCACATCATTCCGGGCACAATTAATTGCGGTTGAAAGGTAAAGCATCAAATTGTAGCATTAATTTTTACATTTTAGATACATATATGAAAATATTTAAACTTAAACCACTGATAAAATATGTGAAATTCTTGCTGAATTTATTTTTCAAAAATATATTGATACATTTTTTTTATGTAATTAATATTTTTCTCTATCTACAATTTATTTAAGCCTACAATCTCAACAAGTTTATGCCAGCAGACAATCGCTGCTACGTTTTGGTGTCCCATTGCTGGTTAATCTTGGCCAGATTGGCCCTGCTGATGGCATGTCCTGGCTGAAGTTCCAGGGCTTTGTAATAGCACTCGGCTGCTTCTTTTCGAAGGCCGCGCATCTGCAGAATGGCCCCCAGGTTGGCATGGGCATGGGCTGCCAGCGGTTGCATATTGACCGCCTTTCGATACCATAACTCCGCTTCAACCAGGCGGTTTAGCAGGCGCAGTGCATCCGCCACGGAGGACTGTAGGACATAGTCATGGGGTGCCAGGGTGGCGGCTCGCAGGCGTAGGCTGAGCGCCTCCTGATGCCGCTCCTGTTGTTCCAGGAAGTCAGCTGGAAGGTAATATAAGATTAACATATTATTGGATTTATTGGAATTTAATATTGTTAGCTAATTTATTTACATATATATTTTACTTATACAGCAAATGATAAAGCTACTTATTCTTACCATAATGATGATGTGAACTAGCCTCCAGAGGCGCCAACTGCAGTGCTCTTTTGAACCACATTTCCGCTTCCGCTAGGCGACTTCCCTATACAAGAGTGAGAAGTTTACTATTACCCTTTTATGGGTATTGATTTTTTGCTACTTACATTCCTGGCCAGAGTCTGGCCAAAGGTGACATAGGCTGCTCCCTGGTGGGGCTGCAGTTCCATGGCCAATCTCTGCTGGTACTCCGCCTCATGCCAATGCTGCATCTCGGCTAGGATTTCACCAAGACGCAGGTGCAGCATTGCCTTATGTTTTTGGTGGAGTGAGGCTAGTACTTCTAAGGATTCCTTGAGCATCGATGCAGCCTCTGGGAGATTGCCTTCGGAGCGTAGCAACCCACTCAGTTGAAGGTAGCAGGTGTAGCGTGCCTCTTCGTGGGCAGCCCGGTCCCGAACTCCGTGTCCATCCAGACGGGCTCCTGTGCGGAACACTGATATGGCTTCTTGACGATGGTTGCCAAGGGATGTCAGGGATGTGCCTAGATTTAAATAGGCCACGGCCAGCTGAGGGCGCAATACAATGGCCCTGCGATAGCAGGAAACAGCTGAACTGAAGTTGAGTTGCCTCTGGTGCACGACGCCCCTGAAAGTTGGCCAAAAAAAGAAGGTAAAAAATAAAGTTATAATTAATTTATATAATATCCTAATAATGCTACAGATTTTTAAACTTAAGGTGAAATAAATGTTAAAGGTTTTGAAACTAATTTAAAAATATTATTTTCCTAGCTAATATTTTTACAAATTTCATAACTTATTAAAACAACTTGGGTTGATGATAGTCAGCTGTCACTGTTCAAGGTGAAACTATTCTTATTCTCTGAGGCTTCTTGAATTCTTTTCTCAATCCAACAAATGAACTGAACTTCAAAGAAATTTACTTTAAAAACACTCCTTCGTGTAGTTCTTTAGTCTCTGGAAAATTAAACAGGACAGAAAAAAAAGAAGAGAAAAATGCAAAACCATAAAGGACAGAGCTGTGGAAAGCAAAGTTACTCAACTCGAGGACGAGAACGACTCTCTGCCTTTGAAAGTGTTGGGAGTAAATTAACTCTGCGTTTGCTTTGCTGCGGTTTCCACCGGCTAATTGCAGGCGGCGGTGTCGGCGGCTGCGCGAATACTTGAAAGCGCTGAATGCTGACCTTCAAGTTGATTTTGGGGCGGCTTCATTTAATTAAGGAACCGCCCCCCCCTGAGGGGTCATAGAAGGAGTCAAAACCTCTATTACCTCCCAGCTTATATTTGCTTGATTCACAAACAAGCATCGCCCATCGTCCATATGCATATATCCATTGTGTCGTCTGGTGGTTATTCATACATGACCGGATGTCTGAGCGCCCAAGCCAAACACATCGTTTTGGGTTTTACAGAGAGAGAAAAGACTAAATAAATAGAAATATAAATGTAAAAGTACAATAAAATAGAATTATACAATTTATAGAATTTAAAAAGTCATAAGAATATTTTTAAATATAAAGAAATGTTTTGATTTTGAAACTTTAACTTTAATCTGAATTTTTTTGTCCTGTGCTTGCATGGCTAAATCCTTTTAAATAAAGGCAGCATTTTATTTCCAGCAGTCCTGGACAGTGTAAAGTAAACCTAAGCACAGATTGCACAATATAGTAACTGCAACACCAGCAACGAGTTGCAACGGTGGCAGCAGCAACACAACAATATTATTCAAACAAACGGCGGCGCACTCTGAATTTTGTGTTGAGTAGCGACAAGGCTATAAAATCAACAAGAGGGCAGATTGTAAAGACTTTGGATTTGAACACAAAAAGCAGCTTATATCTTAGCAACATGTCAAGATACAAAAAAAATGGGTTTCATGCGCTTGAGCTGGTAAAATGTGAAGCATAGAAATGTGCAATCGTGCCACATGACTATGTAAATATGACTTGCAGGTTATTACAAAATCACAGAAAATATTTTGTAATAAAATATTATCGTTTAATCTGGACTTGGTGGGATTTTATACATAGAGATAGTTGTTTTTTTATATTTTTGGGATTTATAAAGCAAATGAATGTTGGCTTTATGGCAACGATAATTTAAAGATATAAAAATATATATAGGAAATGGAAAATAAATATTGTAAAGCTTGAAATATAAACAATTTTGATAAAAATATATTTATATATATATTAATTTATATATGAACTTTTTAATATATTATCCTTTTGGTGTTTTAAGGTACCTTCTTTTTGTCTCCTCTGGATAACTTCTAAAACATTTTTTCTTTCACATTTTTCCCCCATTTTAATTCCTAAAAATTTGCATAACGTACCCCTTGGATTCATCGATTAGCTATTTGCCTCAGAGACACCACCAACACGGTGGGGTTGAGTTGAGGTGTGTGTGTGTTAAAACTTTTCAATAAACACTCGCATATGCCGCAACATCGAAAGCTGAATTTGTTTAAATTTTATTTTCGTGTGAGTTGCCATGTTGAAAACCCCTCGTTGCCCACAATTTCAAGCGATTTCCCCATTTGCAATCCAGAATAGGGAAAAAAAGAAAGGGGAATAAAATAAAATAAACCCGAAAAAAGGGAGCCATGTGAATGCATGCGAATTGCAACCGAACAACGGATGGATTTGCTCAACTGAATATTGAGTATTCTATTTTATACTATTCCAGCCATGTTGTTCTATTTCTATTTATTTTTTGGTGCTATTCCCTTCTTTTTTTTTTTGCTTTTGTGCAGGTAAGCAAACAGCAGCAAGAGCCACACTCCCACAGAGTACAAAACAAGTGCTGGTGGCGTGCTGAAGGGGTGGAAAAAGAGAAATCGAATTATACAGCTCAGTGATTTTTTGGTTTTGGTGTTTGCCTGCCTGTTACTTTGACTTCCCGCCGCCTGGCATCACTACCCGCATCCTTGCATCCTCACATCCCGGCATCCACACCCATCCACCACTCAACTTATCCTTTGCTGTGGCATTTTGCAGCTAAAAATCAGAGCGGCATCAGCACGGGAGCACAACAAATCCATGACAGTTGACTGGCGCCCGGCTAGACTCTCTGCCAGGCACCAACAACGAAAAAAAAAGTGGAAAGGAGCAACAGGAGCTGGAGCTGTGGCTGTGGCTGCTGGATGGATGCTTCATGTTCCGGGAGGTGGCACGTGGCAGAGTCCGGAGATCCGTAGCCGCAGGGCGCAAGGTGCTCGGCCGGAGATATCCCGGCTATTGATGGCTTACGAGTAAATAATGTACAAACAGCTGCTTATCCGCGACGCACCCAGGGTGAGTTTTGGGGGGTGGGAGAGGGGGGGGGGGGGGGGTGGAGTACGCTGAAGGGCACCTGGCATTGATTTTCGATTAGAAAACGGAAAATGCTGCCACACCTCCACCAACACCACCACCCGCCAGCAGCCATCGCCAGCCATCACAATTTCACAGCTTGGCAAGCTCTTAAAGCTTTCATAATGTACATGCTGCAATCGCCTTTTCTGACTTTCAGATTAGCCAGCTATTGCACACTGAGATTAAAACTTTAAACCCATTTTGGAGTATTTAAAGCAGTTCGAATTATATTTTTGGGAGTACAAATTATATGGAACTAGGTAGGTATATAGGTAGGAACTTGAGGAAGAAACTATATTAGGGAAAAACCGCTATAACTAAAAACCAAGTATTAAATTCTACAAATTTTTAACTAAAAATAAAACCATAAATATTTTGTGCAGTGCATCTAAGACAGAGGCCATGTAAAAGAGGCTGCCACTGCCGCTGCCCTTGCTGCATTTTGCAAGTGGACAAGGCAAAAATTCAATCAGACAACTTTTCGATAAGCTGCAAAGGCAACTCTGCGAAGGCGGATGGAAAATGGCTGAAGGCGGGGTGGAAAAAGCGGGGGGTGACGAGAAAAGCGTTTTAAACTTTCACGGCACTAAAATGAAATCTCTGCGTTGGCTTCCCTGCAGCTCCATGGTCCGGCCAACGGATCCCAACGTCTCGTGTATCGTTTTGAGCCAAGTTAATAACCTGCAGGCGAAGAAGCCTTAGCAGTTATGAAGTTCGCGCTTTGCTTTTATGTCATTGACATTATTTGAAATTGTATCTAAGCCGTCAACAGTTATATTTTTCCTTTCTTTGGTCGCCGTATTTCTTTTCTTTGCCTTGCCTTTGCCTTTTTACTTTGATATTTTTTGTGGCAGAGCCTTGCCGCAGGATTAGGAAAGGGATATTGTGGAAGAACTTGATTAAGTGGGTTAACTTATTTGGCCTTGTTAATAATTTAAATTGTCCTGGAATAAGGCATAATAATCTGCAAAGAAGTCTACTATATTACAATTACTCAAAGCCTTATAAATATTCTTAAAGAAAGAAGTATTTAGAATTTCAAATCATTTAATTCCCGTTTTTTAAAGCTTCTTTAATAATCTGCGTGATATTCAACAGTTTTCATCTTTTTTTCTTTCTCTCTCTTTCACCTTTCATTGAGCAATAAATGAAATATATTTTTAAGCCTTATTCAGTTATTGTTAGAAATTTCAGGCAGTCACAAAAAATAGGCTGCCCAATATACTGTTCAAAATAATCTTCAATATGAGCATTAATACGCCAGTTGCCCATAAGCCGATAATCCCTGTGTATATATACATAAATATATATGTATATACAATATATGCGCATTTACACTTCAAATGGGAAACCATACAAAATGTGCAATTTAAAGAGGCTTTTTCGGAAGCGTCGCGGGTAAAACAAAACGTTCTGTTTAAATATTTACTTAAATGAGGAAAAACAGAATTACTGCATGGGGCTTCCCAGGGAAACAAAGCGATTAATGCACTCACTGCATCGTATGTTTTCACATAGTTTTAGCATACACTTTTCCGCAACGAAGGCAATTTTTGGCGGATGACGGAATGTACATAAGTATGATGATGATGATGATGATGATGATGATGATGAGGTAGCTCCCCAGCTGCCGCCATTGTCCATAGCTCTCGGGGAGTTCTCAGCAATTATTTGTATTGGACCCCCCTTTCACGTTGCCTTTTCTTTTTTCCTTCCTTTTGTTTGGACGGGGAGAAAAGTTTTCCCTTCAACGGGAGGCTGACTTGGGCGAAAAGGGATTTACCTACAATTTGCCAAGGAAAGCAAGGCAAAAGGATTTATATCATGCGTCTTTTGCTCTCCTTTTTTGGAAGCGTAAAGCCTATTATGTCAAACACAATAATCAACAGCCAGCGCCAAGGCGACAGGCGGCAGCAGCGACAACAACAACGCTTGCATCCGCAACAATACTGAGAACAGGGCGTATGAGCAATGGGGCTGCTTGGCTTGCAAGGACACCAAAGCGAGTGCGAGGCCAGCAGTGCAAATGACGTCCTGCATATTCAAAAGGGGAGTTCAGCAGTCACGATGCCTATAACACAGTGGACCTTGTAAACTAAATAACAAATTATTATAAATTTAAGAGATATTTTAAAAGTGTTTCTTGAAAGTAAACTTTTTGAATGATTTATTGCAGCTTAGTTAAATTTTTTGAAAAATTCTTTAAGCAAATTGACAAGTTTTCCCTTTGGCATAGTAAAGTTCAAGTGAAAATCTTAATTACCACCGCGTGTCTTGTGACAAGCATTTCCGCTTCCGGTCCCACGGTGGCCTTCGATGGGGTGTCGAGTGCGATTCGTTAAGCGTTGGCATGTTTGCGCTTCCCTCGTAATGCATGGCACTCCGCTTTCCCTACTTCCTTTCACCCCTTTCCCCCCCTTCTCCCTTTTCCGCCCAAATCCCAGGGGGAATATGAAGGCGTGGCAGGGGGTGCAACGTCTGCTCAGCTCTCAGCTTTCTCAGTTGGCGGTCGCCGTTAGCGGCGATGCAACGAGTAAATTGCACTATGACTATCCAAAGCTGCCCCCGTAATGCTCTAGTATGTGTATGTGCGAGTGCTGGAGTGTGCCTGCTACATGTCCAAAGTGGAAATGTCATTGGCCTCGAACCCAGAAAAAAAAAAAAATACTTAGACAAAAGCAAATACCAATTTTTAGAACATAAAAAAAAGATCTTTGAGATCTTTAAGCTCCTTAAAAGCCACTGTAATTAAAAGTTTTTTTATTTATAATATATATATAACATTTTATTTCACAACTATATTTTAATAACCTGCAGTTTTTCCAAGTGCTTTGGCTAGGGGTTTAAGCAGAATGCCAACGTCATGCGTCAGCAGTTTTATTTTCTCATATTGTTGCATCAAGTGCAGCTTGTAAGCAGAAATGCCAATTTTTCCTTTTGTTGCTACTATTTTTTGCCATTCCCATTCCTATTACAATCCCAGATATGTTATTGTTGCCATGTGTGTGCACAGCGCATTATATATATGTCGGGGGCTTTTGTTTATTTATTGTGTTAGACAAGTGAAATGGTTTCGGAATGCCGAAGAATGCAATTGTCGCAGCTGCTGCTTTATTGCACTGATGTACGCTTGATGTACGTGTTCGACTTTGGGAGAATAGATCGCAGACAGAATAGGATAGATTACTTGAATTACTCGGGGCATAAATTAGGACAACCAAGGCAAATAAATACGGATTTTAAGGCCTTGTTTTTTTTTAAACATTAAGTTGCATTTGTTCTAACATTTCTTTGTAACAAATCTGCCTTAGTCCCAATCACTTCAAGATCTCCCCCGGTCTCAACTCCCTTTCAAACTTCAACATGTGGCCACGAATGCAAATTACAACTCCATGTGTACTTAGCCTCAGCCTAGGGGAACCCAAGTATCTCGAGGAATCTGAACGCTGGCCGGAAACCCATTCAGTTTTGGCCTAATTAACAGTATATCTGCAGGGGATTAGGCTGCGGAATGCCTCTTGCATTCATTTCCACTCGTATTGTTTCAAAGGCTCCAAAAGGTACAAAAGCGGGACACTAGGAAAAAAAAGGACATTGGGGTTGGAGGGCGGCTGTAACTCTGTGGGCGTTGTGAGGTAGCAAAAAAAAAAAAAAAGAAGAGGAAACCTGCAACCAGCAGCTATTTGCTGTTGATGGCTGCCGAGTGCATGCAAATTGCCATCCAAAAGATGCAAAACATGTGCCCCCTGCGCTGGAGCTAAAGTTTCTGACCGAGTTGATTTGTATGCGCGATGCAACTGGGCAGTCATCCCCATTCCATCCCACTCTTCCGCAGCTTTTCACCCAGTTTCCAGCTCAACCCCAGTCCTCTTGCCTTTTTTTTTCAGATGTTCAGATGTTGTCCGAACGTTTTTGCTGGCAAACGGAAGCGAGAACAGAACAGAACAGCGGCACCACCAGGAGGAGCAGCAGCTGGTGCTGCCTCTGCCGTTTCGCATTAAGAACAGCAGCTCCTTCACCCCCTCTAAGCCCACGAAAAAGCCATGGCCAATACCCCAAACCCAACACCAAGGTCGCGACAGCCATTCACTTTGAGCTTTTGAATTTTGAAAAGGCTGCCGGCAAAAACCGACATCATTTTGTGGATTCAGGTTTCGTGTGGAGGAAAACGGCTAAGGCGCGAATTTCGCCTCGATTTCCAAAAGGGTTTTTGCATTTTTCGACTGGGCACCACCACCACCACATGCTTCGCGGGAACGTTTACTCACAGATTAAAGTGCGCATCGGCCATAGTGGGGCGATGTCTAAGGGCCGTGGTGAGTGCCCATTCTGCCTCCTGGAATCTTCCTTGAGAGCTGAGAACGCTGCCCAGGTTGCCCAGAGCTGGAAAAATAAAAGAAGGATAAACAGTTTATTTAAAGGAAGTATTTTAATTTTAATTATAATTATTAGAAATAATAAAATGATATAGTATTCTAAGGAAAATCTAATTAAAAAAGTTGCTAAATTTGCTAAAAAAAATTAATCATACGCCCCATAATCCGAAAAATTACTCATACGCCCTGTAATCCAACCCCACAATTATGTTTCAGAACTTGAAAACTGGAAAGTAAAAGAAGTTGAATGTTTTTTAAATACTGTTAATGAATATTTAAACGAAAAGTGTCAGCAGCTCTATGAGGAAATTTTAATAATAATAATAATATACAAATTAATCATACGCCCTGTAATCCAACCCCATAAACATGTTTTAGAACTTGAAAACTAGGAAGTAAAAGAAGTTGAATGTTTTTTGAAGACTATTAATAAATATTAAACGAAAATTGTCAGCACTTCTAAGCGGAAATTTAAATAATAACCCAAATAAGCTATACAAATTACTCATACGCCCTGTAATCCAACTCGATAAACATACTTTATTCCTCTGAAAACGAGTCTAAAATATTCCCACGAGACTCTATAATAAAAAGCTTATGTTTGCACTCACCCTTCGGGGGATTTACGCTGATTGCACTTCGGAATAACTGCTCCTCGTCCCGCCAATCCAAGTTGCGTCTGACGGTGCGAAGGCAATGGACTCCAAGGAGCAGCCCCAGGCCGCAGAGGAGCAGCAACCGGGATCGCCGTGAGCCATGGACCCGCTGCCAGAGACTGCCAAAGCCGTGGCCAAAGAGCAGGCAGTAGCCCACACTTGGCAGGTAGAGCACCCTCTCGGCCATTACAAATCCCACGTAGAAGAGCAGATTGCTCGCGGGCAGGAATGGCAGCACCAGGAAGGCAACGCTCACAAAGACGGCTGGCGATGCGGAGGAGGCTGAGGCAGAGCTCTTGGGGGCAGGATAATAGCTTGGAGCTGATCTTGCATGCTCCGACACCTGGTGATGGTGGTGGTGGCAATCGCATATGGGGCGCAGCCATGTGTGGCAGCTATTGCCACCCAAACGCCGCAGGAGCGGCAGGGAGATGCTTGCCACTTCCGCAAAGTCCATCGAGGAGGCTGAGCGGCGTAAGCCAGAGCTCCGCCAAAGCACAGCAATCAGGGAACCGTAGAAGCCGATGCTCTGGATATTTCTGGCATCCCAGAGCGTTCTGATCCTTGGCACCGCCTCCATGCCCCAGTCGAAGCTTAGCTCTTGGGGCCACAAAAGCAGTCGGAAATTGGCAACTGGCAGGTACAGAAGGGTCAGGAATCGAGTCCAAAGGCAGGATTCATGAGCTGCAGGATTGTCCGCGGCGGAAAAGACAGCTGTGGGACGCGGCAGGAGACTTAGGCGGCAGTATAGAGCACACAGCAAGGTGACACTCAGTATGGAGAGAGATCGTAAACGATGCTGAAAAGAAATAAGGAAACATTTAGAGAGTAAGTTCAATTATTTAGTTTAGAATATTTTTGTACTGTTAGGCATTCAGGTATTTTAATTAATTTAATGTTAAAACCCACCTTGTCACTATTTTCCCGTCCAATTGCCGACATCACATCGCACAATCCGCACAGCAGCAGCGCCGTGATGGCCGTCTCCTTGCACAGCAACGCAGCTGAAGCGAGAACAATGGTAAGAGCCAGTGATCCCCATTCCCGGCTGAGCATGTGCCGACGGTAGACGAGGTAGGCCAGCAGGTAGCACACACAAGCCACCACATCTGCCCGTCCCACCAAACCGGCCACCGCTTCCGTGTGTATCGGATGGGCGGCAAAAAGCACGCCGGCGGCCAAGGCTCCAACGCGAAATGGCAAGAGCGTATGCCCAACCAGCACCACCAGTCCGGTGGCCAGGCAGTGGAGCAGCAAGTTGACCAGGTGATAGCCAACGGGGCTCAATCCGCCCACCAGGAAATTCATTCGGAAGCTGAGCACACTCAGCGGACGCCAGGAGCCGTGCGAGCCGCTGTCCAACAACGGAGTGCCCCAGAAGTCATTCCGCAGAAGATGAGACAGTGGCCGAGTTTCCGTCACGTCTCCGTTGGCCAAGATGGCGCGTCTGCAAAAGGAGATGGGAGAAAAGGAAACATGAAGAAAATTGGGAAACATTTAAAGCGATAGAAATAATTTTAACACAAAATGTATACAATAAATACTGTGTATTCTGTATTGTATTAAATTTTAAATATTATTTTTTACGTAATCCTTTGGACTTAATGTATATCTGAGTTCTAGAGATATTCTTCAAGTGTGCTTGTGGGTGTGAAAGGGTTCACATTACTTCAGTAACTGATAGCAGCAGACAGCAACCTGTGGCACACCTGTCCAATTAATTAAAATGATTAATTGCCCAGCCCGGAGTATCTCGCCGCCTACCTTGCCTATCCTCTACTGGTGCTATCTTTCTCGCAGAAGGGTAATTCTGCTCAACTTGACTGGATTCATCTCGGCTTTCCTGCTACACGAAACTCAAGAGCCTCAAATTCTAAGGGACCTAAGCCTCGAGTCCTATTTATTTTGCTTTTACTTAGATTGGTAAAAAAGTCTGAGGTAGGGTACATTGGTTTACTTTATGACTATGACAATCATTTTTATATGAAGTACAAAATAAGTAGATATTTATTTTAAATAATAATATATATAATTCAATACTTGAATTTCGGCCAGAACAAACAGGTAGAAGACAAGCGCAAAACGTTGATTTGCTTAGCAAACTTTTGTAATTATATATTTACATAATCAAATTCATTTAAAATAATATTAAACTACCCAAGAAGTTCAATTTAATTTGAATTATTGCTGGAATAAGCTGAAATTATATTTAATTTTTTGTATGTACTTGTGTGAGACTTTACATAATTTCTTTCTTGTGGCAGAACTGCCTCTTTAGGGCATTTAATAGTCTTTAATATTATATTGTTAACCATTTCAAAGCCTGCTATTTTTATTGTCCCCTTTTGTTTTTGCACTCGGCATAAATATTGTTAAAGTGCCAAGCGACAGTTGACCAACCCCCCCGTTCAGCTCCACCCCCTTCCGTGCACTTGCGGCTTGATTAATTGCCGATTTGTTGGCGTATTTTGTGCTTTTGTTGTTTAGCAGGACACAAATACATACATACACACACACACCCTCACATTGTCAGGGGTCCTTGGTAATTGCCTCGCCGTTGTAGCGCTCCTTGTTGTCCTAATCGATTTGGCCGGCACGGCACAGTGGCAACCACCGGGTCGGGTCAGGTGAGAGAGGCAGAGCCGTATAATCAGGATCAGGGCTAGTTTGTTATCGGCGTTGTTTGTGCGATTGCTGCACAGTTTGCGGAAATTTATGGAGGGCTTGCAATAATACCCCGGCCATTTTATGCATAATTAGTTTTTAGATGTATCCAGTAAATGTCATTAATTAACTTTGTAACTTCAGGAAGGGGGAAATGGTTGGTGTTTGTATTTTTTAAGGATACTTTTGCTAGATGAAAAATAAAGGGAATAGGAAAATAAGGGAAATAAAAAAAGCTGACAAAAAGCTGCTTAGGTTTCGTTAACAAATTAATTAATGAACTTTCTGTAAAAATGTTAATATTAATACTAGTATAAAAAGTTAATAAAATGTGCTTTTAGCTTTATACCTCTTAAGCTGAATTAATCGAATATTTATTAGCTTTTTACATTTAAAGGAGCTTAAACGCTTTCTGTGTGCTTAGTAAATATTATTCCAACTTTATAACTCCTATTTAGTTTAACAAAACAAAGGTCCATTTAAGCATTTAACGTTTAACCTCCCTTAACCTTCATAGCACATTAAATTGTAATACAATTTATTTAATTTATTGATTCACAGAATGTGCTCATTTAAATCAATATTTTCGGAGAAATTAAAAAGCGTTTGGCTTCATTTCGGAATTGAAAATTAAATGTCGGCTTGTTAAGTAATCAAGTTATGTGCAGAGATATTTACTTAAGCTTTTTGCTGCCCCCGGGCTGTAGTTTTAGGGTCTTTCGGGTGTACAAAAGTTCAAAGGTTATGCAAACGAAATACAGATCCGCCAAAGCCCCGGGTCACAAATGGCAGGGTGACTGGGCGGTTAGACTCCAAAGAAAAGTCATGTGCAAACAACACACACATAAGTTAGAAAGCATTTTGAATAAAAATTCGGTTTTCAATTTAATATTTTATTTATCATTCGACGAATGCCGTGTGGCATGGGTGACCGGAAATATGAATTGTGGCAAGGTTTATTGCACGTGTGCGAGTGGTTGTGGGTGTGTGTGTGTTCAGGCGGCAGCTCTTTCAATGCCAGAAAATGGTAATAAAAAGGATGCCAAGTGTGGAGGTTGGTGTTGCCACAAATTGGGTTTACAAATTCGCCGGAGAGACGTGCTCAACTATAAAGCAAAGTTATTGGCAAGGACCAGCATCGATGAATGGTTTTGTGTGAGGTTGGCAAGGGAGCGTGGGAGAGGCACACTCATCTACACTTCAATTTCAATTGGCATTCCAAAGGATCCCACTCTCTGCACTACCTTTCCCCCTTGGCCGATCCTTTTAGTTTGCGCCAAAGCAGCCACAAAAATGTCGTTGCGAGCAAACAAATTCTTATCGGAAGGGCACAAAGCAAAAGCCCTGAAACGCAAATGAAGGAGCTGCTAAATTGGGAAGAGCTCGCACGGCATGCACACTTGTGGTCAAAATAATAATGGTTTAATATTTGAGTACAAGGTATGTACCTGTCTAGGAATTATTAGGTCTCATATTATAATTTAAATAGTTTAATTACCTTTTTAAATTATTTGTACAGGAAAAGTCAGATATATAATAGAACGTTACATAATACTCTTGTAATTTCTATGTTTTCCCAAATTATTATAAGAATAATATAACATTTAGGCTTCCTAAAAAATGATTTCAAATCTTAAGACTTCTTTTGTTGCATGTCTTCAGCTTGATTATATAAATTATTTAAATAAATATAAATAAATACAGATATAAGCAATACTTCAACATACATTTATAACTAAAGGCATTCTATTTTGTTTATATATTCATATAATCCTACCACCTTAACCACTGCTGTATGACTCTTAATGCCTTCGGGCTGGGTAATGCAGCTTCTATTTGAAGCTGGTAAGCATTTACCCATCCTTCTTTGCACAAAAACCAACCGAAAATTGTTCTACGCCTCATTTGCAAGGCGTTTTGCGAAGGTAGCGGGCAAATATTGAAAAGAAAATTTCATTGCAGACCTCGAGGCGAATGCCGTAAAGTCGTGTATTTGCCAGGGCAGAACTAGTTCTTCGCTGTGTTGTGCTATGCAGATGGGCTTGATACCGGGGCAAAAAGGGTCGAAGTTGTCGCCATCGTAAGCGTCAACATTATCGTCATCAGCAGAATTTCCGCAGTTCCCTTTTTTGTGCTTTATCATCGTATAACTAGTGAATGAATAGCAATAGCGAGGCCGACAACCAAAACATCAACACCCTCCAATGGCAACAGCAACAACGCCACTTTGTCAGCGGCAGAGAACAGTAACAGCGAGGAGGGGATGAGGAGGGTGTAGGAGGGCGGTAAGATGTCAGAGGTCAGAAGGCAGCAGCAGCAGCAGCAGCAATAACAATGGCCAGGCTTCAAGCAGCTTACAAGTGCGGCATGTTGCTGCCGTTATCGTTCGCTTTTCACTCTCAACTCGAGCAGAGGAGGCCAAAGACAGGATCAGGAGCAGGAATAGAAGTACGAGGAAAAGCAGGAACATGGGGGAGAGGAGTGGGAAAACCAGGAGGAGCAGGAAGTACAGGCAATCGAGGAAGAACAGCACCACAACACACACGGTGAACAGTGGAGCAAAGTGTTTTAAGTGGTTTATTAACCAAGAAATGACTAGAAATTAATTATTATAAATTCTTATTTAAAAATGCATACAAAAACGTAATATTAATTTTTTTTTTCTACTAAATTGCTTGTTAAAATATTTACTTTATGGATTTAATGGAATTTTCTGAGCCTAAACCCTAGCCAGTCTATGTAATGCTTTCATTTTCCACTCCACTGTAAGCCTCACCTCACAGGGGGGCAACAGCAGACAAACAGGGCTGTGGTTGGCTTTTGTTGAAGACAATATATCATAGCATCAGCACCGAATGTGGACACCACATTCCTGCCATCCTGCCAACCCACCTTCATGGCTACCCACAACACACCATTTGTATGTGTTGTGTTGTGCTTATGTAAAGTAAAAATTTTCGATTTTATATACACACAACACACAGAAAAAAGAGCACACAATTCTGTTACTCTGGCTGAAGAACACAACACACAACATGGGTACACCTCGTACACCACACACCCATATCTGCCACCCCCCTCCCACCGCTGTGAAGTGTGCCTATCGTCCGATGGTTGTGTGCCATCAAAATTACGTATACGTAACGTTGTTGCCGCTGCTGTTGATTCTTTACTGCCGGTGTTGCTGTCCTTTTAATACGGCACATAAATTATTGTAAGACTGCAGATTGGGGGATGTTTGTTCCTTTTTTATCTATTTATTTTTGGGAAATATATCAAGTTGAAGGTGTGAATACACCGGGGTTGACCAACAAAGGTGCAAAGTTCCCTTTTAAAATATATTAAAGCTTAAAAGTTTAAATGTCCAGAAATAATTCAATAGCAGCCACTAATCGGATGTGAGCACATCCCATTAGTTCAATTATTTGGGAGACTCGTTCCGTGAAACACTCGATCAAAAAGCTGCCAAGCATAACTTATTAAAATCTCATATCTCTCCTTAACAATTGCCAGCAACAGAGATTCCTTAATGCCGAAACATGGCAACGATAGCTGCTGGCTCCTCGCCTTACCCATTCGCAAGAATGGGCAAAAGCCAAGCCATTGCTCTTTTTCCAGTTGATAGGAAACAAATTGAAGGGAATTCTGCCATTTAATAAATCATGTTTTGTCTGGCCTGGCTTGACAATAATAACTTGTGCTCGTGTGGTCACAGTGGCCATGTTGTGGGATGACCGCAGGACATACGAAAGGACCAACCGATAGGTAGGCACTGGGATTGAGGTCTTCACTGAGATGAAATCGTAGTGGTAATAATAGATTTATATTTTAGTTTGGAATAAATTAATATTTTTGTAGCTTCTCTAACCTTTTTGCCATAGTTTTCTTAATTCCAAAGGCTTCTCAATTTAACTTTTAGCTGGGCAGCTTTATAACAAAGCATTGAGTTTATTTTTTGTAGTCTTTCCTTTTTCCCCTGTGTAGGACCAAGGTCCTGTGCTGAAACTGGTGTTGGCAACTGCGTGAAAGTGACCGCAGGAGCTTCCGCCCGAGCAAAAAAAAAAAACATAAACTCGCACACAACTTTTTCGAAGGCAAAAGGGGCGGCCGAGTTACATAAGTTGCGTTTATTATTTTCGTGTGCCCGCGGTGGATGTGTGTGTTTGTGTGTGTACGAGTGTGTCCTGGCAAGTTTTGCGCTTGTTTTCTGGACAGCACAAAATAACGAGCTACAGCGAAAGCTCCAAGCTGAGCACTTTCTGCATAACTTGGCCAGATCCAGCGCCGGAGCCGGAGCCAAGACCAATACCATGTCCCCACCTCAAATCCTGGCAATTGTTCGCCGGGCATTGTAGTTGAACCGGGAGCAGTGTAACAGGAGTCACTTGTTTGCCGGAATGGTCAGAGTAGAAGCTTACTCCTGACTCCTTGCTGCTCCTGACTGCTCACTGCTCACTGCTCACTGCTGACTCCTGGCTGGAGGGCTAGACCATTGTATATATGTGCTGGAGCTTGTGGTCCTTGGGGAAATTCCTGTCCATTGTACATGACTTTTGATATTTATGGGTAATTTCGTTTGCGTTTGCAGCATTTCAATGCGGCCAGGTGAGGAGCGGCGGCATAAATCAACATTTTGTTTTTTAATTTGCTCCGTCTGTGACTCTGACTCTGACTGTGACTCTGACAATGGCGTTCTGGATCCGCCGTTTGTATATATATCAACAATGGCCAGGCGATAAGCCGGCAACTGGTCCGCTTCAAGTTTTACAATTAGGCGAGGGCCCAGAATTTATTACGGCGATTTTATCAAATAAATGGCGGCACTTGGCGCACAATTAATAATAAACTTTTGTATTTTTCGTTGCCCTTTTTTACGCTCTTCGGGGACCGATCCGGCGACAAAACATCGCTTTTGGCCATATAAACTGAGGGGACAGAGCAACAGAGCTACAGAGCAATGGAGCACCAAAAAGTACCAAAGGACGAAGGACCAATGTCTCGACACTCGCAGCCATTTACCTTCGTCAACGTGCTGACATATGGAATTTTTAATTCGGTTAAATTTTTCTCACCTGTCATCGTAGACAAATCCAGCGTTAAGTGTGTTTAGGTACAGGACAAAAGCCAGGGCCGAACAGCCGGCAAGTCCTGCGTAGTCCTTGGGCGACAGGGACGCCAGCGATGGCAATGGCGACGTGCTGCAAAAAAAAAAAAACAAGACAGACAGACGAATGTAGTGGCCGGGGCATAAATATAAAAGTCGAGTGTCATAAAATATATGCTGAAATTCATTCTCGAACGAAGGCTTCTCCTGCAGCAACGGCAACGGCAATGGCAACGGCAACGGCAACAAACGGAGAACAAAGCACTTAATCCTGACTGAGGCAGGTCGTCTTCCTCGTCCAGATGGGCCATTCTCTGCGGCATTTTCGTTATGACAACATTTACATATTTTCCTTTTTTATCCTCTGATACTGCCGCTTGTCGTGGCCGTTGCTGTTGCTTTTGCTGTTGGTGATGCCTTAAGCACGATTTAATTACTTAATTTTTTAGAATATTCAAGGTGGGTGAAATACCAAATTGTATAAATACATTTAAAAGGGGGGAACTTTCTCCAAAGCTTAATTATTTATTCAGGAATTCATAGAATTTACTGTTATTCCCCCATTATATGTCTTTCATTTTAATTCAAAAATACTTTCAGCAGGGTAAATGCCTTTTATTTGCACTCGAAAAAGCATTTATTTAATTAGTAATTCATTGGAGCATTTGAAAAAGAACTTGCTGATAAATGGATTATTTAATTAAGTCGAAATGGGTAATTTCAAATAGTTTTTACTTCTGTCTGCTGGAGAGTTTAAAGCGAATTATTCTGTTTCAGCTAAAGAGTTTTTTAAATTTATTTGTTTTAAATAACAATTTAATCACTTAATTTGTAGTTTAAGTCCCTTTAAGTTCTTCAAAAATAAAACCGGGAATTTTTATGATTGTCAAAATGTCTTTAAATATTTTGCCAGTCTTTTAGTTACTTAAAAATGTTTTATTTACTCAGAGTTCCTCTGATAAATTGCATTTTATTAATCATCTACCCTACGTGAAGCCATTTTCCTTAGAAATCATATATTTTTGAGCACCTGGAACAATCCCCATTTGATGGATGAAATGATTTCAGGCGCCGTGCGCAATCAGCAATCAAAACTGTTGAATCCATACAAACCCCAACGACGACGGCGACGCACGTAGCTAATGATTATGGCCGGGATGGGAGTGGAATAGCTACGGCTGGACAAGTGCCATCATTAGTACACCATCCCCAATGCCATTGTCATTGTTTCGGCGGTCAGCGTGTCTGTTCTGGTGGCTCAACCCGTTTGTCATGGCATTCTTCGTTTTATATTAGCCGCAGACATGTTGTGTCTACGTGGAGGTCTCCTCCTCCCCCCAGAAGTCCCCCAGTCTCGTCGTCCCAGATCCCGGATCCCGGATTCCATTGCCCGCCCGCCAAAACCAGTTGACGGAAATTAAATGTTACGACGGCATTCTGGATCGTCCTGTCCGGCGAAACACGGAACATGCAATACGGGAATACAAGCTCTGAAATGCAGAATACGGCAATGGCATTCCCATTGTAATACTCCTTTTCCCCCTTTGGCGCTGCCGTCGCCGGATTCCGGAATCGGGGCATCAGTCCGCCGCTCCTCATCTGTTTTCGCAGTGGTCGCCGGAGGTGGTGGTGTTGTTGTCATCATCACCATCAGCACCATTACGAATAATGAGTGTGGTTTGGGGGGTGAAGCTTGGGATGCTTCGGTCCAGTGGGTGACTTTATCCCCACTCACTCTGTGTAGTCGCCTTGGTCATGGCATGAAAATTGTTATCTCGCACATTGCAGACGATTTCCGGCAGGCATTTTGGACCACGTATGCACACAGACGGGAGGCTAACGCGACGGCGACTGTGACTCCGATCTAGATTCGGAGTCTGATGATGGGAGAAGGTCAACAGAAATTAAGTTCACACCGATTGCAAATTACAATGGCGTTCGAGGAATTGTGAGCGCGCGAGCCTTGGCTTTCAGACTTAAGAATGTGCGACTAGGATACTTTCAAGAAGAGTATTTAAGCAATTAAAAAACATTCATTCACGGGATACTTAAATTGGGGTTTTTAATTATATTTATAAGAGAAGAGGTTATTATGTTTATTGAAGCCTGAAGGCCTTAGTCGCTCTGGCTTAATACATTGTAATTTATAAATTAAATTTGTTA
>JAEIIH010014493.1:0-12457 GCA_018904745.1 Drosophila orosa
TTGACGAACAGAATCAATTAACTACGAACCTATTTTCCGTATAAATAAAGCCTATTCTTCATGAGTTAGGTGAATGTAGCTTTCCAATGGTGAACAATTTTTGAAATCGTCCAAATATACAAATCTTTCCTCTTTATAAATATTAGTTGGAATTTTAAATGGCAGGTCTCCCAATATATTATGTAAAATAATATAAATATTATTATAACTACGTATTAACATATGTAAATATTGAAAAATCGTTTTTGGTTTGATGTGTTTTTATTTTATTTTTATTTTGTTTTAAGCACACTGATACTCCCATTGGAGTCACTGCAATTGGGACTCGTGGAAGGTTTATTTATCTCTGCAATACATTTTTGGGTACATATTTATACAGATGTAAATATATATATATATATACATAATTGTACTGTTAAATATTGAACGAACATGCATACAAAAATATTTATAGTTGCTTTTCTGCTGTGGTTGTATTTGGATTTGGCTTCCCAGAAAAAACCTAATTGGTCGACAAAAAAGAAGAAAAAATCCTCAAGACTGGAACACTAGTAGTTCTTAAAAACATTTTTCCTAAAGAATTTCGCCCATTTAAATTTCGGTTGTCTAAGAAAAATAGTTGTCGACTTACTGAGTGCCCATTCTTGTGGCAAGAATTTAGTTTTTTGTCGACTAGTGTGATTTTTATTTTTCTAATCTAAAAAAAAAAAAGATATTATTATATGTATCACAAATATCTAGAATATAAATATATATAAATATATATATATTTATATAGTTTTAGCGAAAGCTACCTTTTGCCTACAAGGATCGTATCATTGATATATACTCGTTGAAGGGAAACATACGGGAAACCTACAGAAATCGTCAATGTTTCGAAATTTCTTAAAAAGATGCCCAACAAGTAAAATCCAATTTTGAAGTCCTTTAAAATGGTGTCCAAAAGTATTACATTTTTTAGAGATTTCAGAACCTTGCCGATTTCGTTGGCAATCCCCCATGTTTTTTGCAATATTTTGACGAACCAAGCCGAGTGATTCAGCACCTGAATCGGTCGGTCTGTCTGTATCTTAGGTTGAGCTGGAACTTAGGAAAGGAACCACACGCCCGGGAGCAAATGGAACCAATTAATATTATACAAAACAGACACATCGTCGACACATTTAACACAAGTTGAACAACACACAAAACTGGGTATATCTTAAGCACACAATATGTTATCTTTACTGGCAAACACTTGAACATTCAGATGTATGGGTACTGTTTAAGTCAGCGGGGATAATAAAATCTTTTCAGATGGAAGAAACACGAAGGCAAATACCTTCTAATAACAAGATGAGTAACGTTATAACGCAGAAAAATTGCTTAATATGGCAATTAAAATGTATAGGCGCTATGCATCTTGGTTATTATAGGGTTTTTGGTCTTGGGTTGTGCCACTTTAGTTAAATGAGAGCGATATGTACCACGTTGTGATATTAACAAATACGATAAATACTAGTATTTAACACTGACTATTGGAACAGTATACATAGATTGCGAAAGGATTATGATGCAAGCTTCGACGAGGCCGAAGTGGTCGTAGGTAAATAAATATATTAAGCACATGATGCTTCCTATAAGCTCCTGCTTCAAAGTCCCGAAACAAGGTCCCTTATTCGAAACCAACACAATTCCGTGTGCGTCTCTCGCACACGTCGTCCTTAAGTATACATTGGGATTAAAGAATATATGTGTATATATGCGATCCTCATTCAGCGCCCCTTCTCGCCGGAACGCAACTGCTCGCGACTATCGCCGCGCTCAATGTACCAGTTGTTGTTGCGCTTCTGGGCCTGCTTGTGGCGGGCATGCTCCCGCTGCTGCATCATCCGCTCATGCCACTCGCCGCTGCCGCTGTCGTTGTCCTTGTCATCCCCCTCGTGGCTGTTATCCCTGTGCTTGCGACCGTTCTTATTGAAGCGTTCGTGGCTACCGCCGTGATCGTTGTACTTCCTGTACTGGCCGCGCTGCTCGTTGGAGTGCCCGTGCCCCTCCTCCCGGCTCCGGGTGTTGCGACCTTGTTTCTTCCTCTCGTGCGAGTGCTCCTGCTTGTATCTGGGCTTGTAGCGCTCCTTGGAGGCATTCTCTCGCCTCGGCTGCTCTCGGTCTGGGGCTGCGCCAGCTCGGGACTGAGGACTCGGGGACGGAGGGGGAGCGCCGTTGTTGGCCTCGTTGCCGCCGGAAAGAGTGCCTAGCTTCTCGGTGACCTTTTCAAAGTTGTGAAAGGCTCGAGACTGTTGCAACACATCGTTAACCGCATCACCGATCTCATCGGCCAGAGACTCGGCATGCGGTGGCTTGCTCTCCAAGCACATGGCGGCAATCTCCACGAACTGGCCATCCTCGCACTGGAAGGACTTCTTCAGGTCTGTTTTGGTAATGTCCACGGGCTGCACAGAGTCGCCGTTGCCTGGCCAGGCCTTGAAGGTCTTTCCCTTTGTCCGGCTCTGGCGTTGTCCCGCTTCCTGAACTCCACCGCCCCCGCCGCCGCCGCCGCCCAGGTACTGTAGCTGCTTGGACATTATGTCAATCTCGGCTCGCAGCAGATTGTTTTGCAGCTCTAGGTCGCCCACACGTCGCTCCAGATCGGCCAGAGGCTTGTCGTTGCCGAGCACCTGCCACTCGGGGTGGCGCAGCTTGCCGACAAAGGCCAAAATGGCCAGAGTGGCCACCACATAGAAGATGGCAGTCAGGCCGCTCTGCACAAGCGGTGGCAGCACTTGGAAGTCGCTTAGCTTCAGCTCCAGCTTGGAGCGCACCACGCGGTCTGCCACCTCCTCGTGCTTCCGCTGTCGGGCATCTGCACTGCCGTCGTTGAAGTCCTGCCGCTCCTCCAGCTGCTGCACGCCGCTGGTGGTGGCCGCCGACGAGGAGCCGAGGAGAATGGGGCCCGTGGGCAGATCGCTGAAGCCCAAATCGACGAGAGGCTGGCGGAGGAAGAGATTGGGCGAGATGCGGTCCGTGCTCTCGCAGTCGCTGATTATCGAGATGCCGTCGGATATGTCGTCCGCCGGCGAGTCGTCGGTCACTTGCCTGTTGCATCTGCGTGGGGAATAGGGTGTGAGTCTCTCTCTCTCTCTCGCTTTGGATAATTCTAGACTCACCTGTCGTTTGCATGCTTATCCGCTGGACTGCGCCCCGGATCCGGTAGCTCTTCCTCCTCTAGTCCCTCACCTCTCTCCCTCACCACGGGCAGAATTGTCCACGAACTGGGCCCCGAGGACGACGAGGAGCTGCTTCCAAGTGACTCCTCGCCAGACGCAACCCTGGCCTTGGCTCTTCCAATATCTTCGGCAGTGCTGCCCTCCATCTCCAACTCCCTCTCCATTTCCATCGTTGCGCTGTCTGTCGTCTGCAACGAAAGGGAAGTTATTTTATAATTTTTCAAATAAGAAGTTTATTATTTCCCTTTTTTTTTGAAAATGCATTAGGGACAGGACATTAAGCACCTGTGGCACTGATTTTCAAGGACCTTTGAGTTAGCAGTTCGAAAAATGTAACTAACATTTCGAATATGTTATGTTAATGTCATGTTAAACGCATCTTTCCCTGCAAACCATTTGGCGATTGTTGAATCGCCAATCGCCAAGGAGAGTCTCCTAGGAGTCGCCGTGGCGATTGTAGGAGGAATTATTTCCGGCAATCGCCAAAGGGGAGTTTTTTAGGGGTCGCGGTGGCGGTTACTAGAGAACTGATATTCGGCGATCGCCAAGTAGAGTCTCTTAGGAGTCTCGGCTAGCGATTGCTAAAAGATGAAGGTGAAAAAATATATACACAAAAACAAACAAAAATAAATATTGCCGATTTTCGGTGTTTGCATCGACGCCTAAAATTCCCAACGGGTTCTAGTTCAGATGAAGGGTTAGGTACCATGAAATCTAGTAATTAGTTTGATAATTTGGGTAGCGCTAATGAACCGATAGTAACCACATCAGATACTTGTCTGTTGACAAGTTCTTTTTGTTGTTTGTGGCAAAGTCAAAGCCTTTGATTTTTACAAATCAAAGCTAAAAACACAAACAAAAAATTAAAAAAGAAAATATAAAAATTACAAAAGTAATGAAAAATATATAAAAAAAAAACTCTTAAAAGTCTCGGTAGAGTAAAATTAATAAATCAAATTAATCGTCTAGAAGAGTCGCCTGCGACTCTTTCACGATTCAAATGGTTTGCTGGGTTCTGTTATGTTAAACGCAGCAGCTGCATGTGCGAGCAGGGCATGCAACAGCCTATAGCTTGCCCTCTCGCTCACACACACAGTCGCGGGTGCTGTTGCATTTATTTTTGCTTTGTCCGGGCCTCAACTATCAATACACACACGATATATATTTTACCAGGCCAGGGCCTATCTCTATATAAGCCGTACAATCGTTAACCGCAAGACAACTTCAGGTCGCTAAATAATGTTGATAAAACTGACCTATAGAACAAAACATCACATATCACATACATATGTATGTATGTAGATGTATGCCCCCCTGAGCGCTGACCCAGTGCTAGTGCGAGCGAGAGAACAGCATTTACAGAGTGCGCAATGTCCATGGAATAAAGGAGATGGAAGAAACTGCGACAAACACACATACACTCGCACAGCTGTTAGTTTTCGCGGGTGCGAGCGAGAGGGCTATACAAAATACACCTACGTCACAGAGGTAAATTGTGCAGAAAATAGTTTCAAGGTTTTGGCTTTTCTGGGTTGCTCTTATGAATACACTTAAATACCTAAATATTTGTATTTGTATATCTAAATGCAGATGTCTAGGCACTCACTTACGACGCACTTTATCTTTGAACTCTTAGCCGCAAAAAAATTGAAATTGAAAACAATGCAAACGCACACATGCGAGTCTGCGTCTGTGTGGGTGTTTACAGCTACTTTTGTGCACTTTGGCAGTAGAGCGGATTTTGTGCTATATGGGAAGTGGTCACACTTAAATTGTGCAATACGTAATTTAATCCAACAACGCAATGCTAAAAACATGGTCATATTAAATTAAAAAGAAGTAATCAAACGAACTAAGTGAAGTTAAGATACGTAAATTGTTGGATGTAAAGACAAAATTTACGAACAAAGAAAATATCTGTTATAAATATATGACAGAAATAGGGGGTAGCTGTTATAAACTGTCATACGCCAATGGGAAATGAGCAGGCGAAACAGAGTGTGACCGCTCACTGTAAAGACCCGGGAGTTTTTAAATTCAAATTCGAATTTACTTAAATTTTAGAGAGTTTATATAATTTCCCTGGTTACACTTACCTTACAAGTGATTCTCCATGATGCGCCGCACCTCGCCCGCCTCTGAACTGAGCTCCCAGTCGGAGGCATTGCCGTTCTTCGCCAAGGAATGGATGTGATTCCTCGGCGATGGCACCATCGTGACAAACTTCTGCTGTCCTCCACCTGCCATCACCGTGGCCGGCAGGCTAAGTCGAGGTGGCACCGGCTGGAAGCCTCGCGGAGCTCGTGGTATCGTCAGAAGACGATGTTGCTGCTGCTGCTGCTGGTGGAGTCGATGCTGTGGCGTCCAATAGATCTGGCTTCCCTGCTGGGCGGAACGGTCCAGAATGAGCGGCGTGGTCCGGCCATCCTGCATCCGATAGCCCTGGCCCTGACCCTGGCCCTGGGACACATAGAGGTTGCCGGGATGATGGTAATCCACCAGCTGGGCGGCCTGCACCTGACCCTCGCCCGTCTCCACCAGCACGAACTGGTCGAGAAGCACCGGCCGTCCGAGGAGGCCGAGCTGCTGGCTGGACAGGTACTGATCCGAGTCGTTGGACAGCAGGCTGGTGCGCTTGCTCACGTGGGCGTAGATGGGCGAGCCGGCGGCTGGGCCGGATCTGTCAGCCGGCGGATAGCGAACCTGCTGGACGGGCAGGCTCTGCACCCGCAGAGGAACCTGCGGTCGGGCGCTGAAAGCGGGGGAAGAAGTTTCTCGTTATGGCATACAAATCCATCAGAAATTGATTTCAAATCTCAGGCATTACTTACCCCTGATCGTCCACCGAGGCGTAGGAAACCGGCGAGACATCTGCATTGGGCGGCGTCATGTGGCGCTCATAGATGGGCTGCATTTGCATTTTGGCCGCCGGCAGCGGCGTGCGGCTGATGCTCTTGCGGCAGAACTCCTTGACCTTGTCGAGGATCTCCTCGCGGGTCAGCAGTCCTCCGATGCGACGGGACGGGGCCTGACCCTGGCCCTGATCCCTGCGCCGCATCACCACCGGCGTCACCTCGCTTTCGCTCTCGTAGCCCCGTCGCAGGGCATGGGCCTGCCCGGGACTGGCCACCATGTTGTCCAGCACGCTCTGGCAGCGCGGCGGCTGCACCTGGACCTGGTGCTGCATCTGCTGTACCTGCTGTATGGGCACAATGGGCGTGCCGTCCAGGATCATCACATGACGGTGGCGTCCACTGATGCCGGAGAAGGTGTTGCGCTGCTGGGAGCCTCGCAGGAACTGTTGCTGCTGCTGCTGCTGCACCGGTTGCAGGTGCTCGTAGATCTCATCTCTGGGCCGCTGCAGCTTCTGGACAGGATGCAGCTGTGGCTGCTGCTGCTGCTGGAGCACCTTGTGGTACAGCTGGCGGTCCGTCACCTCCTTGATGGCCCTCAGCTGCTCCCATTCGTTCTGGCCGCGAACAGGCGTCGAGGTGGCCATGGGCGTCGCTAGGAGCTGCTGTTGCTGTTGCTGCTGTAGCTGCTGCTGTTGCTGATGCATCTGCTGCTGCTGCTGCTGCTGTAGCTGCTGCTGTTGTAGCTGCTGTTGCTGCTGCTGTTGTAGCTGCTGCTTCTGTTGCTGTTGCTGCTGTTGCTGCTCTGCGGCCAGCGATCGCCGCTGTCCGAGCAGTCGGATCTGACTGCGATCCATGGAGCTGGAGCGGCCAAAGCGGCCGACTGGTGGCGCTTCCGGGGAAATGCGTCGCGGGATAAGGCTTTGACGTTCCGGTGCTGATCTCTGCAGCGTGGCCGTGGGATTTCGATTCTGCAAATCCCCGATCCTACGCGGCACTGGCACCGGCACTGGACGACCATTCGGCACCTGATTCTGACTCTGGCGACTCTCCAGAAGCACCCTGCGCATCTCGGAGGGCGTCGTTGTGTCCGGCTTCCGGCGTATCTCCTCCTTTGGCGGCGGGTCGCCGTACAAGGTACGCGGCATGGTGGCCGCCGGCTTGGGCATGGTCTTCCGCCGGGCGGGAAAGAGGCTCTGGGAAAGCCGCTGCAGAACCGACAACTTTTTGGTGTTACTCTTCCGCAGCGCCGCCAGGGACTCGGCCACCTGCTGCCGTCGCTCCTCCGCAGTCCGCAGTGGCGGCGAAGTGGTGGACGTGGATGTGGGTGTGGCCGATAGCGTGGGCGTGGACAGATCCCGTCGCGGCATCAGCGCCAGTCCCTTGCGATCCAAATAGGCCTGAAACTCATCGGAGCTAATCGTGTTGGTGAAGGTGCCCACCAAGGGGGACGATGGGGACGACGGCGACTGCTCGCTGGAACCAACCGGAACTCCGCTCATTGCCGGCTTCATCGGCTTCACCGGACTGTGGGCCAGCTCGTCGCTGGACTCGCTCTTGGTCAGCGGCCCGTCAATCTCGTCCAGGTCATCGTCCGAGCTGATCTGCAGCTTCTTCACCCGCTCGTCGAACTTGCGCGCGTTCTTGGTCACCTCGTCCGGGTTGAGGAAGAGGCCGCCCTCGGTGTCCGGCTCGGAGATGCCGGTGCGTATCTTCAGGTTGGCCAACTCCGGATAGTTGGGCTTGGAGCACTTCTTGAAGGCAAGCTTGGATGATGGATTTGGATTTGGATTGGGGTTTGTGTTTTGATTGTGGACGCGTGGTTGCTTGGTTCCTGCGCGCGGATCCTTGGCCGCCTGCTTGCGCTTGGGCAGCTTGCCGGCTATCTCCTGCAGCTCCTCGAACTTGATGCGCGCCAGCACCGTGGGATCGTAGACGAAGTAAGCATCCGGATTCTTGATGTACGTCTTGACATACTTGGACTGCTTCAGCACCTCTTCGGTGGTCACATAGTCCTCGGCCGGCGTCGATGGGGCCGAGTTCTTCGCGGTGGCCCTGCTCCGGCGTGCGTTGGCCTCGTTCTTCTGCTGTTCCCGCTCTTTTTCGCGCTCCCGCTCCCGCTCCCTCAGCTGCTGGGTCACCGTCTTGCGGACACTCAATGTGGAACGCTTGGCGGGCACCGGCGGCGGTGTCTTCTTCTCCCGGCCGTTGGCCACGTGACCATTACGAAAGGGATTCTTCTGGTCGACTATGGGCTCGCCGGTGGTGAATTTGCGGATCTTCTCGTCGTTGGGATTGAAGCTGACGGACTTCTTGGCCTTGGCCTCTGTGCTGTGATGCTCCTCGGCTGGCTTCCCCTGCTCCTCCTCCTCGGGGCTGCTCTTCTCACCCAATTCGTGTTGGTTGTCCTGTTCGTTGTTTTCCTCGAGTCTCTCGAAGGGCTCGATGATCTTCAGCGGCGCGTCAATGTAGCTCTCCGCTTCCTGGCGCTTGGCTTCACTTACTGGACAGATTGCGTCTCCTGCTGGAATCGTCTCAGACATGGTTCGGAGCAGCGGCTGGGGGGGAGTGTAGAGGGGAGGTGGATCGAGGGGGCTTGGAGTGGAAGAAAGTTGGAGTTGGTCCTCGGATTACCGCCCACCATTGATAATGCTGTCCGGGTGGTCCGTCGAGGAGATCTGTTGGAAATGGTTGAAGGAATTTTAATTATTATTAATATAAGTATTATTATTATTGTTTTTTTTTTTATTTAATTTTAAAATATATTTTACAAATACGAAAATCACAGAGTTAAAAATGAGAAGGAAATACAAATATTTATGGAAATCTCAGAGACTTGAAGGTTGCGCACATATCACAGCATACTTTTAGTCGCCTGTTTAAGGGATTTTATAATCCTATTTGAATTATATTTTTTTATTTTTTAAATTCCATATATTGATACGAAAGGCACAGAGTGAAAGGTTGTTACACAAATTAGAAATCTCTGAGACTTGTAGGTTGTCCGCAGATCATTGCATACTTTTAGTCGCCGTTTAAGGGGTTTTTGAGTCCCATTTGAATTATTTCTACTTTTTAAATCTATGCATAAAATCTGAAAAAAATTTGCTGGAATTATAAATGTTTACACAAATCTCAGATCGAAGAACATTGCATACTTTTAGTCGCCTTTTTTAAATGATTTCAAAACTCAAATAACCTTCAAATATAATATTTCTGTAATATTCAAAATTGTTATTTGTAAAAGACAAATATAAAGGAAATTCGTGAAAAGATCAACCTATAGTCTGTACTATTTATTTAAGCCTTAAGTTCTACCTCCAAACTCTATAGATTTCTGCAATGCAACAATATAATCTTAGACTTTGATCTCTCCGATTCCCCATCACCATATAGGGAAATCGCTCGTTTCTCGACGCTCGTCTGTCTTGAGATTAAGTGAACAATTTTTAATAAGTTTCCGAGGCCATTGTAGTTGACATTCCGGAATGTGGGTCAGAGAGCAGACCCCCCCTGTAAGCCGGTTTGCCGCATTTCCAAGTGCAAATATCCAATTTGCATATATTTGTATAAAAAAAAACTGGGTCCGTTTTCGATTTTGTTTTTAGATCTAGCGCACCTTGATGTGGGGCAGTTTAGAGTGCGCCTCGTGAAATCGTCATTCAGCTGCGAATTGCACGGTAGTGTTATATTTTTGGGTCGAAAGTTAATTTTCCAAAGAGATAATATTACTTAAGGGGAGGGCCTTCGAGGAAAATCTATCCCGTATGCTCTAATGGCTAGCAGGTGTTGCAGAACCGAGCCAGAATTGTAATGAATCCATGGAAATGGTCTAAAATCCCATAAAATACACCCTTCTTCTGTTTTCTTTTTTTTTTGTTCCCCCTTTTGTCGTCTGGGGCACGCGCCGGGGGTCAGTGCCACCCTTAGACTTGTACTTCTCCAAGCAAACCACCACCCTGGCGGCAGATCAACCCTCCCCCGAAAAGAAACCGAAACGCGCTACGGTTATGGAAAATTTCTGCGTACAAGTTTTCCAATATTTCGGAATCGGAATCAGAATTGCCCTCGGATCACACATATATCCACAATTCGTTCTGGTACAAATCCCACATTTAAGAACATAAAAACAAGTACCTTGATTGGGGGTTTCCTGGGGTGGCAGAAGGGAAATGTATTGCCAAAGAATATGCCAGTCGCACAATTAATTTGAAAATTAGATGAATAGTTAATGAATTAAGATTCATTTTATAACTAATAAGTGTTCAATAAATAAAACAAATTGTTTTTCCATACAACTATGCAAGAAAAGGTTTTTAATTGTAACCAATTCTGCAGTTAGTTTGTTGAATTCATTGTGAACAACAGTATAAGCCTAGCCCAGTTCTTACGTTATTCAACTGCAGAAATCTGCAAATCAAAGGCACCACCTTACAAAAAACATATTAAATCTATAAATCAATAAAAGGTTTTGCTATAAAACTTTACAAGAAAAGGCTTTACTAACCAATTCTGCAGTTAGACAGAGCCCACAGTAGTTTGTTAAATTTACTATGAATAACAGTATAAGGTATCCTAGTCTCTACGTTATTTATTCAGAAATCTGGAAATCAAAAGCACCTTTTA
Source organism: Drosophila orosa (assembly GCA_018904745.1). Lineage (NCBI taxonomy): Eukaryota > Metazoa > Arthropoda > Insecta > Diptera > Drosophilidae > Drosophila > Drosophila orosa. The sequence goes on from JAEIIH010014493.1 coordinate 10,685, forward strand.
AACCTATTAAAGATATTATTATTTTATTGTTTACAGTTGGGTGCCACACAATTGTCAAATTATATTGTTGTTACAACATATTTGTATAAAATATTATTTCCTGCTAAGAAATGCATCTATCTGCGATACAGATGTGCCTTTTTGACAGAATATTTTTGTTTTAGGAATAAGTTTGCAATGCAGTGAAGGAATCAGTCCATTTATCCATTTATACGTCGTTTTCAAGTAATTTTCGAGTCTTTTTTGAGTCGCGCATGATATGAAACCTTTTTTAATCATTTCAACGTCTCGAATTACCACGGGAATAATTGTAAAAATGATCTTCCAAATAGGAACAATACGAATATTAATTGAGATGTTGAGATACTCGGAAATATAGATACTATTTCAACGTTTTATATTAAATATTAACTGTTTTAAATATTTAAATGTTTTATAAGTCTACTGTTTAATTTAGCTGAAAGGGTATACGAACTTCGCCTGCCTTTCTTGTTTTAAGTTAAAATGATCATGAAACCTGCAGAAATAATGCATAAAAAGTTCAATCAAAACGTTCCTTTTGTTTTTAATAAATATTCCAATTGTTTATATCATAGAAATATATCCTAACCAACTTTCTTTGGCCAGTTATGACTTGTAGTGCCATAAGTCTTCCTTCTTAGACTAAACATTTTCCATCTTTGCTGACATTTTCCGCTCTTAGCCGAAACATTTCCCACTCCCTCTATTAGTCTTGGGGCTTGCCAGGCATTTTATCGAGATTTTGGCGCAGGACCAGACAATGTGCCAGTCCTGCAGAGCCGGCAGACAACCGGGATTTATGTCCGCATCATGCAGATGTCCTGCCGAGGACATTGTCCTCGAGAGGTCTTCGAAGGGAGTGCCAGCAGGCGGCGGAATGTCGCCAGGCGGCTGTCCAATGACCAAAGTAATTGCAAAATGCCGAAATAAACTCAGGAAAACTCCCGCCTCCCGGCTGCTTGGGAAACTGGGGAAACTCCATGGGCCGATGGGCCGATGGGCTGGTGGGCTGATGGCCTGGCTGCCTCGTGTAATGAACGCCGTAAACGTAAACAAAACGCGAGGGAATGTGTAAAAACAACAAAACACGCAGCACGCAGGCCAACTGATGACTGACATTGACGATAAATGAACAATCGACCTCAATAAAGGCAGCGCAGACACACGCACGCCCGTAAGTACGATCGTATGGTCGTATGTACACACATGCAGGGCAGATATATCTGCGACTCCGACTCCGGGAACAACCGAAAAAAAACCAAAATAAGCAAGCAAATGTTTACCAAAAGGTAAAGTACTTAGCACTGGACGGAACTGGACTTGGCTCCGTTTTTTTGTTACACTCTTATTTATCATTTATCACGATCGCTTTCGGAATATTTCCCAAGGAACGTGCTTTGTTCAGATGATTTTTTGGAGAATTGGGAAAGAAAAATCGTATATTTTGCATTTGTTTAACTAACAGAGGTTTTTTTTTTTACTTTTTTAAGGGAATTCTGTGTGAAGTAGGAAGTAATTTTATAAGAAAATGGATAGAAACTGCTTAACAAGTGTAACCAAAAGTATGTAATGATATTTTTGAGGTGCTAGGAGAGTTATTTTTTGCAAGCTTTCAATAATTTCTGAAATAGATTTTTATAACAAAAGCAGAACTTGGTTAATGCAATTAGGAAGCATTTTTATTACAAAAATAAGTAGAGGGAGTGTGCAGTGTGTTTTTTTTAGGCTTCCGAGAATCTATTGAATCTATTT